>CM021102.1:523219326-523311285 GCA_007115665.2 Sequoiadendron giganteum
ATCATTATAAAGTACATTGACCTTGACCAACTTTGCAGTGCATATCATAAAACATCTTGGAATGGAAAAAGGAATAAAATGGGGCACCCAAATTGGGTGGTTAATATGAAAGAGATAAAACATATGATTGATGTAAGATAATATTTTAAAATCAGCATGAAGACTAAAAAATTGGAATTAGGAATTGTATTTTTTCCATGAAGTTTGGATAATATACCTCTTCCAGTTGGTAAATAGTTTTCTAAATCCATTTGGTGATTTCTTATTTATTGTTTCTCTATATATTGAGTGTTTGGGTTGGATTATGAGTAGTGAGTTTATAGGTATCATTATGATCTCACAATTACTCTAGAACTTGATGTTCTTTATTCTCCTAAAATGAATGTGCTTGAAGTTGTATGTAATTATGTTGTTGTAATATGATATATTTTTTGGAGAGTGGGGATTTTCCCTTGAAATAGTTTCCCCCGTGTCTATTACTATGTAATGGTTGTATAAACTTTGTGCTATATCTTTCTATAATTATAATATTTAACTATTTTTTCACATACCACCTTTCATTGATTAGTGTAGGAAGGATATTCTACACTTTTTCTTTCATAAAAAGGATAGGACTAAGAAATTTCTTGGAATAAGAAAGGATAATGGTATGGTCACACCTTGATAATGGTAATAGGAATTGATTAGCATGTCTTATAAGAATGGATAATCCTACATGGGTGCTTGTTTTGTAGGCCATAATTGTCCTTCAAAATGATTGCTCGTGAGGCAACTATGATTACAGTGATAAATTTAATACCAAAGAAATAATCATTTTGCAACAATACAAACAATTTTAGAGCTATCAAAAGTTCTCTATATAAAAAAACATAAAGAAAAGAAAATATCTCAAAAATAATTTATATTAGATAATTTTATTATCTAATATAAATAACATGAGCTATTAGACATATTTTAGAAAATATTGAGAAGATTAAAGAGATGAAAAATATTTCAAGCTATCTAGCACATAGAAGAGCATGTCTCAGAAGTGATTTGAACCGCAAAATCTTTTAATATGGACAACAACATAGCTAACATAAATGGTTAGAACCATAAAAACATCTTAAATTGAATAATAAGAGATAATAATAAAAATGTATTAAAATTTTATTATCACAAAATATTAAATCACACAGTCATCTAACATATAGTTAATGAAATTTCAATCACCTAACATAAATAATATAAAAATCATGAGGAATTCTTTCAACTAGATCATCATTAAAAAACATATAACATTAGTGCTATCAACAATTCCACTAGGCAAAAATAACCAACCCAAAATATGAGAAATGCTTAAAAAATGTATGCCTATTCTGTAAATACCACGTGAAAAGGTTTATTAAAGTCTCTCATGCCTCCATTGTAAGAAAACATTGAGCTATGAATAAATAAATAAAAAGAACTTGAACCATGAAACTTGCCTCTACCACCGTAACATGAGAAATTTGAGCAAAAATTGTGTTTGTATTAGACTTAGCTTGAAAGAAAAAAATTCAAGCCCCACAAAAAATTATAAGAACCATTTTAGAGTAGATTTTAATCCAATTTTAAGAAATTAGATAACCAAAAGTAAAAGATGCAAAATCAACATAAACCAAAGTTCTTGTTGTCGAGTATGCTAAAATTAAAGTGAAATAGACCCACAAATGTATATTTATGACTACAAGAATATTGGGAGAAAGATTATTGTAGCATACTCATACTACAAAGAAAATACTTAGGCTTTTACCATAGAAGTAAATTCAACATACGCTTAAAAATAAGATAGTAAAAAAATTAATTTTCATTCATCCTTTATTGCACATAATCAAATATGAATGTATAATACTTTTGAAATTGAACTATATTAAATTTCAACTTGAAAAATAAGATTAAACTTTTCAATTATAATTCATACATGTAATACTTTCAAGTACACAAGTTCACATAATACAATAATGTTACAAGGTCAAGTCTTTTATATCTAGAAAATGCTTATGTTTCACAAGTCTTGGTGTTGTCGTCTGCAAGAGGAAGAGCATCACCTAAGTGCTTTACCTCCAACCATATATTGGTGGTCCCCTGCACACCTTCCAACTAGAAGTGGCCCTACCCTTCATGAAGAGTATGCGACAATTATGTCATCTAAGTTTCTAGTGTTGTGTCCTACATAACCAATCAATCATACAACTTTATATGTCTCTAACTAAGTATGACCAATCTGACTGGATATGCAGTTTGGATCACGGTGAATCGACTAATACAAGAAAAGACTTTTGAATTACTTTGTCCAAATTTTTGATACATATCAAACACTTCCTTAAGAAGTGAATTTGTAAGTTCACACACCTCTAACTCAACTTGGAAACTACCTTGACCTAAGGTTTAACACATAACTGACTATTTTACTTACTTTTTTGACCTTTCATAATGATACTTAATCATAATATAATAACCTACTAATGTCGGTAAATGACTAGGATGGATATTCTTTCCTAACTTTGTACACCCATGTTACATTCTCGTAACATCTTGGACTTAGCAACTGCCACTTTTTCAAGTAATTGTACTCAAACCTTGAGAGTAACTACTCTCCTATTTTCATGCACATATGGTTTACAATGAGAACAAAAATGTCATCGATCCGAGACATTTGATCTCACATTTAGGTTCTTGACTAGTTGTTAATTAAGTAAAATATAATATTATTAAACAATAATAAAGAGATCACTTCTTTTAAAATAGTTCATATTTTTCATTGTTTTCCTTATGGTTTTATACTCAAGAACATAATACCATTTCTAGTAAAAATACAATATAAAATACCAACTTATTTTGTACAAAATAATATTATGTTGAAGTGTTTGAAAATATTTCAACAAATCAATTTATATAACCAAATTTAATCAGTTAACTCAATAATGAAAGCATCTAGCTTATCTCTTAATTTCATAATCACATATCATAATTTATCCTTTATATAATCTCATATATATATTCTTATATATACTCTTCGGTATTCTAGAGATCTGGCTACAAATCTTGTAGCATCCCTCTTCATTTATTTCCCAAAATACAGTGGTTTCACATCTGCTAGGATTTTTGTCACTCAAGGATGTCTTGAGTATGGTGCAGAAAGAGCTTATTTCCACATGATATTTCTTAACTCCTACGAGTTAGGAATGTACATTCTTCCTTTGAACCTTAAAAAATTTCATCTGGTTCAAAATAGAACACATCATACCTCGAATCTTGACGATTGTCTGAGAGAGCTTGCTTAACTTTCTCATAATACTCATCTCCCATGAACTTTTGTAACACTTGATTTTTGAAATCTGAGTGAATGGAGATCATTGAGGAAATGTGACTCCTTTGAATCAAAGCAATCGCTAATCGATTTTTCTTTCCCTTAATATTACTTATCTCAAAATCATATTCAGATATCAACTCTAACCATCTTCCTTGTCAAGCATTGAGATACGGTTGGGTGAATAAATATTTAAGACCTTGATGGTCTATCCAAACAAATAATGCCACCACATTTGCAACTCATGCACCATTGTTGCCAATTCAAGATCATGAGGAGCATAATTATGCTCATAAGTCTTTAACTTCCTCGATTCATAGTCTATGACTCACCATTCTTGCATAAGCACCATGTCTAATCCTTCTCTTGAGGCATCAGTGATAACTACAAATTGGCCTTCTTGATCAAGAACCTTTAGTATTAGAGTTGAGGTTAACTTCTCTTTTAGTTGATCAAATGCCTCCTGGCATTTTTCTGACCAATCAAATTGTTTACCTTTTCTTTATAGAGAAGTGATGGGATAGGAAATCTTAAAAAAATTAGGCACAAACTTTCTATAGTAGCTTGCTAAACCCATGAAACTACACACTCCATGCATGTTCTTCAGTATTGGCCATTCTAGAATGGCTTTGATCTTTGATGGATCTACTACAATTCTCTCAACTAAAACTACATGACCCAAATATTATACTTATTTCTAAAAGAAAGTACATTTTGAGAGCTTTCCATACAATTTGTGCTCTCTCAAACATTGAAAAATGAACTGAAGATGCCAGAAATGTTCCTCCTCATTCTCAAAATATATAAGAATTTTGTCCAAAAACACTAGAACAAACTTATCCAAGCATTCTCTAAAGACACCGTTGATCAAATTCATGAATGTTGCAGGGGAATTCATTAGTCCAAAACGTAAGACTATGAATTTGTAGTTCCCATACCTTGTTCTAAAGGTTGTTTTGTGAATATCTTCATCCTTGAGCCTTAACTAATGATATCCAATCCTAAATTGATCTTTAAAAATACTGCTACCCCATGCATTTGATCAAAAAGATCATCAATATGTGGTAAAGGATATTTTTTCTTTATTATTGCTTTGTTAAGCATATGATATTCTATAAATAAACACAAGGTACCATCCTTCTTTTTGATAAAGATCATTGGTGCTCCCCAAGGTGAAACATTCGGTCTAATCAATCCTTTAGCCAATAGTTCTTGTAACTGAGTCTTTAATTCTATCAACTTTGTAGTGGTCATATGATTTGATGCTTTGGATATTGGTTATGAACCTAGAATTATATCTATGGAGAAATAAAAATCCATTTTAGGAGGTAATCTATGAATTTTATTTGGAAAAATATCTTGAAAATATCGAAGAAATGGGTAGTTCTTCATATCATGTTTTCCTTGATCCATAAGATCTCCTTCTTTCATTCCTTGGAGTTTTTGTGATCCACAATACATTAAGTCATCCTAAAATATAAACTCCTTGAATTCCTCTGACTTCTCCATCTTGACCGTGAAGAGTTGACACCCTTTTTATTGGTCCTCTTTAATTGCATGGCAAATATTTGCCTTAACTTGACTTATCTTAGAGTGCCTTGAAGGAAAACTTTATTTCGTAGGTCATCTAAACACTCTACTATTTTTACATAACATTCTACCTTAGCCCTATGCTTCCACAACTAATTTATTCCTAAGACCATGTCATATGAACCTAATGGTGCTACATATAAGTTCACTTTGATTGAAAAACTCAAAAGATCAAATTTGGCTTCAAACGAACACTTCTCTATCTGAGATTTTTTTTGGTCAGCATATTCTACTGACTAGGCTTTTTCCATATATCCAACTCTTCTAGGAAATTTATTTTAAAATATTGGAGAAATAAAAATTTTAGTTGCTCTAGTATCAATTAAAATTAAACTAGGAACACCAAATAATGTACATATTGTTTCAATATGAGTAATCTAGAACTCTACTTGTCGATTATCTGATGTTGCATGAATCCTTTGTTGAAATGTTTCTTTCTAGGAGGGAAAAGGATTTCCACATGTCTGAGTTCCTTGAGTCTTATTCAGGCATTTATTCGCATAATGGTCTCCACAAGAGAAACATCCTTCAAGAGGTTCTCACCTTTCAAAAGGCTTTCCCTAACTGTATCCATTCCTCCTAAAGTTATTGTTGATCTTCTTCTCGTTCTTGGAATTGGTCTGATTATTACGGAAACCCTTATAATTTTTCTTCTTAGATTCCTACTTATCACTTCTCTTCTTGAAGGATTGGGAGAATTGGGAACAATTGAACTTCTTATGGTTCTTCTCATGATAAGCAGATATAGACTTTAGCTTTTTCTCATGCTTTATTTCTTTCTCAAAAGCATGGTCCATTGTTGTAGGGCTATGAATATCAACTTCTCTTCCAATTTGGATATTCAACCCCATGATAAATTTCCTTATCTTGAATCTTTCATCTTTTTGATACCAGGGTACATACTTCAAGAGTCATATAAATGTTTCACAATACTCGACCACAAACAAGTATCTTTGTTGCATATTTTGGAAATCAGTAAGCTTATGATCAAAGAAATTTTTTGATAACCATCTTTGCCTAAAGATGATTACAAACTGATTCAATGTCAAGCTCAAAGAACTTAACCCTGACTCCATCTTCTTATTCATCCACCAAGTGGATGCTTCTCCTGGTAGTTGGTAAGCTCCCCAACCTACCTTAGTAAATTTAGAATAATTTCTTATTTCGAAGTACTTCTCCATTTCCATGAGCTAGGCCTCAGTTGCATCATCATTCACCATTCCATCAAACTTAGGTTGTGTTATTTTTTTCATGTCCCTTGATAACTCAAGAACTAATTGATTCATTTTCTCATTATCCGCAATGAATCAAAATAGTTTTCACCTCGGCCACTTTGGGTAGTACGGTCATGCCTACTCTCATATTCTCCTTCTTGAGTTGCTTCATTTTCCCTTTCGATTCTACTTTGGCCCCTAACCTCCTACTCCTTGGTGTCAATTCTATCCCTATTTTCATTCAACATTGCCAATATTTGGTCCAACATAGCATTATGATTATCAAAAAGGTGGGATACCTCCTCACTTCCTCCTAGGTTAGTTCTTGTTCACACCATGATTATTTTCTACTTCACACTCAAGGTTTCATTTTATGTATTTAATTAGATCCTCTAACTTTGGCATTGCATTTTAAACAAAAATAATACTTATAACATTATTCTTAATCCAATAGAGATATTTAGAAAAATATCAAAACTTTATTATATTTATTTAGTGGATTCATATTAGATCCCTATTTAGTACAAAAACTTTTGACCATATGTGACTATAGGTTGCTCTCAAATAATGGAATCTCCTCGAGTTCTTCTCCACCCTCAAAGTCAACTAGGACAAACTTGGAGGGTGGGTACATACATGTAGGCACTCCTTCATCACCTCCTTTCCTATCTTGGGTGCATCAAAACCACATCCAAAAGGCATATCCCTATTTGCAGACAAATTAATGGGTTTGACAGAAGGGATGGGTACAATGGCCTTCTTCGTTGTTGTAACATGTTGTTTCTTCTCCAACCGAATACACTTAAGTGCATTAGTGAGGGTTTTGGATTCAACGAGCCATGCACCCTTAGCATAACTGATATTCTCCAAGAGTTTTACCTCTGGATATGACTCTCTTTAGCTGCTAAGCTAGGCAAGTTTTTGGGTATTGACTTCCTAGCAGCTTTCCTTGTTCCTACCATTATGGCGCAAGAACATTTATAAACATTAGCTAACTATTAATGTTTGAGAAAAAATTTCACAATGAGCTCATAGGTCCATGTGTTGAACCTAGTAGCTTTGATACCATATGTAACATACTCATACTACAATTAAGTAAATACTTAGGTTTTTACCATAGAAGTAAATTCAACATATTCTTAAAAGTAGTGTAGTAAAAAAGAATCATTTTCATTCATCCTTTATTGCACATAATCAAATATTAATGTATAATACCACTTTTAAATTGAACTATATTAAATTTTAACTTGAAAAATTAGATTAAACTTTTCAATTGCAATTCATACATGTAATACTTTCAAGTATACAAGCTCACATAATACAATAATGGTACAAGGTCGAGTCTTCCATATTTAGAAAATGCTTATGTTTCACACGTCTCGACGTTGTCATCTATAAGAGGGAGAGCATTACCTAGGGCTTTACCTCCAACCACAAACCAACAATCCCTCCACACCTTCCAATTGGAAGTGGCCCCACCCTTCACGAAGCGTATAGACTAAGGAACCCACAAGTATGCCATCTAAGTTTCGAGTGTTATGTCTTACATAACCAATCGACCATACAACTTTAGATGTCTATGAGGATGACCAATCTAACTAGATATGCAATCTGGGTCACGGTGAACCAACTAATGCAAGCAGATACTTTTGCATTACTTTGGCCAAATTTTTGATACATATCAAACATTTCTTTAAGAAGTGAAGTCATAAGTTCACACACCTCTAACTCGACTTGGAAACCACCTTGACCTAAGGTTTAACACATAATTGATTGTTTGACTTGCTTGTTGACCTTTCATAATGATACTTAATCATAAAATAATAACTTAATAATTTTGGTAAATGACTAGGATGGATATGCTTCCCGACTTTCTACACCCATGTTATGTTCTCATAACATCTTGGGACTTGACAACTGTCTTTTCTTCAAGTACTCGCACTCAAACCTTGAGAGTAACTACTCTCCTATTTTCATTCACACATGATTTACAATAATAAAAACAATGTCATCGACTCGAGACACTTGGTCTCACATTTAGGTTCTTGACTACTTGTCAATTAAGTAAAATATAATATTATTGAACAATAATAAAAAGGTCACTTCTTTTAAAATAGTTCAAAATTTTCAATGTTTTTCCTTATGTTTCTATACTCAAGAACATAATAACATTTCTAGTAAAAATACAATATAAAATACCAACTTATTTTGCACAAAAGAATATTATGTTGAAGTGTTTAAAAATCTTTCAACAAATCAATTTATATATCTGACTTTAATCAGTTAACTTAGTAATGAAAGCATCTAGCTTATCTCTTAATTTCATAATCATATATCATAATTTTTTATTTGCATATGTTATATAAATATCTATATATATACATATATATTCTTATATATATATATTGTATGAACGAATATATGCACATATATATAAATATTTATATCAGAAACTGAAATTATTCTTTTTGAAAAAATGGAATAAATCATTCAATTTATCACATCAAAAAAATATCTTTCAACTTTGTTGTCCTTCTCAAAATGAAAGAAAGATTAACTAAATTATAGTTACAAACTGAAAAAATCAGATTAATCTTTCTCTATTTTAACTTGTATTATTCTTCAAAATGAATAACTATTCTTCCTCTTTTCTAAAACTAAAATTATAAAATGAAATCATAAGTTTACACATAAATAATAAGTATTAAAACATCCATTAGTTACTCTCTGCTTTGTACTTTTGAAGCTTCAAAAACAAACACAGTGAACAATGATTGGTACAATTTTCCCCAAGAAACTTAGCTTGCAATGTCGAAGAAAACACATACTTTGCTTGTATTAAATCTCCTTCAATCAAAAACCCAACTAACAACAACAACTCTCTGCTCAAAATAAAGAATAATCTCTATATATTATTCATACACAAGACTCAAACACATAGCAACTAACCCCAAATCACATATAACTCTGCTTGTTCTAGATGAACAAGCTATCTCGAGCTCATTGGAATCACGCTGAGAATGAAAAAAAATGAATTATTCTCCCTTTAACTCCCGTCATTGCCCTCACTCAAAAATGAAACAATATAAAATACATAATGATAAGAAGAGAACACTTATCTTCCTAGAGTTGTCATTGGTCACTCTCCCCAAAACACCCAAATTCTCAATGAGAATTAATACCAAATGATATTACTGTCGCTGCTCACTCTACAACAGAGCTGTGCATAATGAATAATGCCCAATAAGAAATGTTCTTACCTTCCTTATCCATGTGGCCTCAATCTAACTGTTGGTTTTAATTACCAACTGCCACTTAAAGTTTGGTGCCACCTTATATTTATTTTGCATGCTAAAAATAGTAGCAATCGCCTCTTATAAAGGCTCGACTTACTGATTTAAATGCCACTCCTTTATAGCTCCCACAATGGTTGATTAATATGCCTTTGTGGCTACAAAAAACCATTGGAAATATGGTGCCATTTTAATGACCATCACCATGGCTTTAATGCCATTAAATGTGCCTTATTTCAAGCCTTCAATGGAGGCTTATATGCCCCATGAGGCTGGCATGTTTAAATCACCTTTATTATATATTTTAAAAGCATGATTAATTTGTCAATCATTTAACAATTGTATTATATGTATATATGTATATATATGTAATATCGAAAAATTGTCACCCTTAACAATTTTATATTATGTTTTGACTCCCCTAAATTATTGAGTCTAGAATTGACCTCCTAATGTCCTAAAATTATGTATTTTGAAGCCCATTTGTACTGCTATTTCAATAGTAAGCATTGAATAAATGCATCCAACTCATATGGTGTTCCTGATATTCAATGTCCATGAAGTTTGGGCCAAGACCCTTGGGTGTATGGGTCCCCTTCTTAGCTAGGACCTATTTGGACATGTTGGTGGAATTTTAACATTTAGAATTCAAACTTCAAGTGTCATCTTTCGAGATCTAATTTTTGAGAAATTAAAATAATTGCATATAAATACCTAGTTATTGCATCATTTAGACATTAACAAACTAGAGGTGAAGATTTAGAACATTCCAGAGCAATTCAAGAGCAACATTTCAAAAATTTATTGCAGAAATTCAAGATCCAAGCATCATGTCAAAGTGCATGTGAGTTCATTTCATCATATTATCATTATTTGTGAAGGCTAACCCCTTTTGTAGGTCTCCAAAGCTTTCAAGAAAAGCAAGATCCAAATCCTTGAGGTGATGTGTATGACTCCAGTCCTTCAAAGAAGCCATTGAAGAGTGGTGCTTTGTAGCATTGAGTGATTCCATCATTCATTCCTTTCAATTATCATTTCTATCTTTGACATTGTCATTGTGGAAGTGGAAACACTTACATGGGGTTTGACTGAGGCAAGCCCCTAAAATGGCCCAATATTTCCACTCTTTCTGAATATGCAGATTTCAGGTTGAAAAGGATTGAAGAAAAATTCTCCATTGTTGCATTTGTTGTCATACATCTTGCCAAGCCATGAAAACTCACCTACATAATTATTTGACAATGTTCCGACAACTTTGCAAGTGGAAACATAAGTCTTAGATGTGCTAACTTAGAGGACCCCAATATTTGATTAGGACCCCCTATTAGGGACTCAGACACCCTTGGACGACTATGTGGACTTCTACAGTGTTGAAACAAGATTTTTTGGGTGGGTACATGTCACCCTGCACTTCCCGAATCCACCTGCAAACAACTATTCTAGTCTAACATTTGTTGGGATCTTACAATTTACATATTAGGGCACATAGTCTAATTAGGTTAATCAATTCCAATCCAAATTCCTATCTTCAATTAGATGTAAATCTAGGTCCAATTGGCTCACCTTCATGGTTGACAGTCGATCTAATCACCTTGTTAATTTACATCTTAATGTAACTTTAAAAAAGGCCCCTTGCATCCTAGGTTCTTTGCATTTAAGACCTAGGATCCCATTTTTTGTATTATAATATATATATATATATATATATCATCATCATTTATGTATATATATATATATATATATATATTATTTAATACATTTTAATGATAGTTGATTTGACTTGATATATAAAAAAGATTGGAAAATCAATGAAACAATTTGATTCATAACATATATCACTTTATTTTTCTTTATCGAAATAGAAAAGACCAAGACTTGACAAGTTTAAACCTAACTCTTTGACTCGACTTAGCCCAACTTAGACAAAACACAGTTGGCATTAACTTGTTCATTTTCAAATTCTACATTCCTCTCTCTGGTAATACTCTCCCTCTCCCTCTGGAGGGTAAGAAACTAGTCATCTATTTCACTTAGAAATCCAATCAAATAGTTAGCATGTTATTAATCACAACGTCATAATTTTGATTCAATAACAATAATAATCATTAAAATTGAAATACATTGCATTTAATCTTATCATAATGTTGAATAACATATAATCATCATCAAATATCAAAACATTTTAATGTTAACAGTTGAAAGTAAATTGTAAAACAAAATCAAGGTGTAACAATTATATCGTGGTATTTACTACTAATTATTCCCTAGTTCAATGAGGCATCAAACTACCCAAAAATAACAAATTGTGTCTTCCAAATTTTATAAAATCACAATAAAATTGCATTGCCAACATAATTGCCTCTACAAAAACCAAATGTAAATAAAATTTGACACAAAAGATTGAAGACATTAAAGCTACAAAATCGTTCCCTATTGTTAGGACTAGATGTGTTATACACTTTGCAAGTTCTAGATTAGTTACTAAATATTTATAATATTGTAAATAAATATCTGATGACTCAACTTACAAATGATAACATTCTTCCATGCATATATTTAAGACACCCTTACTAACACATGGACAATAGGTTGTTATAAAGCTACATTACCAAAACAAACAAAGTAATTTCTAAAGTTTGATGGTTCGATCAGTTTGGCCGATCATAATCCTGGGTGACAAAAATCATCTACAAACTCACGCCTCATTTAAAGAAACAAGAATAATAGCTATAGAATGCCAATGAGAGAACACAAAAAACTTATATTTTCTTGCTTCAGGAACAATCCACAAAATGGGAAATCAGAGATACATATGCAATGCATTCAACATCATTAATTTATGTGACTATTGAAGGAATTCACCTGTTCAGGGTTTGACCCAACCCTTTGATTTATCATCTTCTACTATCACCTCGAACCAACTTCCTTCTGACAAGTTGACCCTATGTCACCGTCCCTTCATCATGTTCTTGTTGTTTTTTTTTTTTTTTTTCTAAAACCGATTGGTTGCCTTCTTCCTAAACCATTGCTCTCTCTCCATTCCTCACGCCCTGCCCAAAGTCTCTCTCTTTCAATTGGGTGACTATCCTCATTTCTTCCTATTTCCAAATAAATCCACTTTTATCCTCCTTGGTTGTACCCAAGAACAGTCACTCTCTACCCATGTGAAAGCTGGTCTCTTCTATCCTCTGCACCCACCAAATTTCTTGTTCATTCTATCTCTCTCTACACCAAACATCATCCCTTCTTTGCCTATCGATTTGATCTTCTTGTGTTTGGTTCTTTTAAAACATAATTAAAATTTGTAACTATCTTGAGCTTTTATTTCTACACCAATCTATATCTTTTCTCCATCTCCCAACTCCCATGTTGAAAACTGCTTTGGATAAATGCAAACATAACTGTATTTTCTTGCTTATTTTTCCTCTTATGTGGGCATATTGAGGTTGGATGAATACTAAATTTGAAAATTTCAAACTATTATACTGATGCATGGATCCCCCATTCACTCCTAAAGCCAAAATTCAAGCAAACAAAAATATTAAATATAAAGAAAACCAAAAGTTTAAAAGCTCCTACGTCAAGCTCCCCAGGAGACAAAAGAAAGCATGCGCTCCCACACATGAGGTCACCAACCAGTAATCATGTCTTTGTTATTTTCTTTCGTGTCTTCCAACATCACTCTAAAATAACTGCCACGTGTTCCATCTGTTTTCATTTGTTTTCCTTTTTCTTTTTTTTTATCGTCTCCTTCTTAAGTATTTTTCATCTACAAGCCTCCAAAATTCCATCTCAGATTCATATATATCATTGTCACCATTTGGTTTCAAATTCTTTTCATCTTCTACTTTTAAACTCTTCCCTTCAATAATTTCATGCAAAGATTTAAAAGCATCATTACTAAAATCATCGAAAACAACTTGCTTACCATTTACCTTGCATGTGTGCTCCTTAAGCTTCTTCCAAGTTACTCCCGAAAGTATGTCAATCTTCTTTTTCGTTGCAACAACTTCTTTATCATCAACCACCAACTTCATCTTTGTATCCTTCGCTCTCCCATTTATGTTCATACCTTCACTAGCAAGCTTCTCCATCCACTCTTGTTCTATCGCTGAAAATTGTGCCCACAAATCTTTTGCACTTGTTGCACCTTCTTTTTGGTCTTCATTCTTCAATGCTTCATCATACCTTGCTTTCACTTCCCACTCTTTCTTGTGTTTCCTCGTGTTCTCCTCAACGAGGAATTTGTTCACCTCTTCCAGTGTACGTTGCTTCCTTGGAAACTCTCTATTATCCAAACCTCTTTCATCTTTTTTCAAGGTAGACAAATTCTGCCCTCTCCTTTTCTTAACAATCAATCGCATAGGCCACTTCAACTTTTTTTTCAATGGCCAACCCCAACCATATTCTTGGCTTCTTTCCTCAAACCACTGCTTACATTTCTCTAAATCTCTTCTCAACTTTGTCATTTCTTTATCCCATTCTAAATTTTGCTTCTTCACATTCATTTTCATTTCGCCTTTCCTCTTGAGGCTTTCTTGTATGGCATACTGCTACATATTTTATCTTTATACTTGGCTTCTCCATGCCTCACATAGGCCTTCTCTCCTTTTTTCTCTGCCCAAACTTTTGGTACTCAGGTTCTTCTTATTAACCTAACAAAACTTTCACACACACATACTTCCTCTTCCTAGACCTTTTAGGCTCTGATACCAAAAATGATGACTCAACTTACAAATGATAATATTCTTCATGCATATTTGTAAGACACCCTTGCTAACACACAGACAACAAGTTGTTATAAAGCTAGATTACCAAAACAAACAAAGTAACTTCTAAAGTTTGATGGTTCGATCAATTTGGCCGATCATAATCTTGGGTGACAAAAATCATCTACAAACTCATGCCTCATTTAAAGAAACGAGAATAATAGCTACAAAACGGCAATGAGAGAACACAAAAACTTATCTTTTCTTGCTTCAGGAACAATCCACAAAACAGGAAATCATAGATACATATGTAATGCATTCAGCATCATTAATTTATGTGACTACTGAAGGAATCCGCTTGTTTAGGGTTCAACCCAACCCTTTGATCGATCATTTTCTGCTATCACCTCGAACCAGCTTCCTTCTGACCAGTTGACCCTTTGTCACCGTCCCTTCATCATGTTCATGTTGTTCTTGTTTTTTCTTTTTTTAAACTGATCGATTGCCTTCTTCCCAAACCGTTGCTCTCTCTCCATTCCTCACGCCCTGCCCAAAGTCTCTCTCTCAACTAGGCGCCTATCCTCCTTTCTTCTTACTGCTAAATAAATCTACTTTTATCCTCCTTGGCTGTGCCCAAGAACAGTCACTCTCTTCCCATGTGAAAGTTGGTCTCTTCTATCGTCTGCGCCCACCAACTTTCTTGTTCATTCTATCTCCCTTCTACGCCAAGCATCATCCCTTCTCTACCTATCAATTTGATCTTCTTGTGTTTGGTTCTTTTAAAACATAACCAAAATTTGTAACTATCTTGAGCTTTTTTTTCTACGCCAATCTCTATATTTTCTCTATCTCCCAACTCCCACGTTGAAAACTACTTTGGATAACTGCAAACATAACTATATTTTCTTGCTTGTTTTTCCTCCTATGTGGGCAATTTGAGGCTGGATGAATACTAAATTTGCAAAGTTCAAACCATTATACCGATGCGTGGATCCCCTATTCACTCCACAAGCCAAAATTCAAGCAAACAAAAACATTAAATATAAAGAAAACCAAAAGTTTAAAAGCTCCTGCGTCATTATCCCACATGGATGGAGTCTTGAAGATTCTATACTTGGCATGTCATATTGTTATGGCATTTGTAATTGCCATTGATTTGGGGCTTTACTTAGAGGATAATGTAGAGCATCTTTGACCTACTAATAATAGCCATGTGTAAGAGATGTGTAACTATGATTATTTCCTCATAATGGAGTACTTGGGAGTCACATTCTATATTAGGAGTTACATTTTGGATTGTGGGTCACATAAGTTGAATGTTGGCCACATACATAGTTTTGAGTTTGTAGTTTCCTAGACCTCCTTGGCCTATATATTAAAGGCTCGGGATAGAGGTTGAGCATAGATATCCTTTGTATTATTCCTCTAGTGTTGAGAGTGTTGATATCTTGTAGATATTTGAGATTAAATTATATTTTAATTAATATTATTGTCGATAATATATTGGGTAGGTGTTTTGGAGGGTAATTATTTTTTAAATATTTTTCTGGAGTATATTGATGTTATGTCTTATTTTCTCTTCTATTCAAGTATTTATTTTTAAGCATTATTTTGTATGTGGTTACTCTACTAATTTTTTATGAAATTAAGTTGTAATTTTTCCCTCATAAGATTAATCTAGGAAGTTTTTGAATATTTTATTTTATTTGGTATTAGATCCTAGCTAGCTTGTAATCTGTATGAGGAGTAGGGTCTACTATCACATTATACTTTGTTCAAGTGGTATTTTGTTGTAGTTGATCGTGTTCTTAGGAAAAGATGCTATAATATAGGTAGAGAGATTTAATGGAACTAACATTAAGTTTTTGAAACTCAAGATGGACATGTTAGAGTGGTTTATGTAGTGATTTTGACTGAGATCCTCATATTTGTAGTATGGGACTTATCCTTGGTCATATTGAGGCCATGCAAAATTTTCATCTTGTGGTCTTATACAGAGTAAAGTGCTTATTTTGGGTGTGTGTTTATAGTTATCTAATCACATGGAAAAGTACTAGCTATATTGGTGATTGTTTGAAGTGCTTATGTAGGGTACTTGGATTTAGCCCTTAGTCACATGAGAAAGATTTGGATGATTACCTTATTGGTTCTTTGGTAATGTGGATTTGTGATATCCCATCATTTAGAATTTGAATCTTGTGGTTGCATATTTAGAAGTGTTTTGGATGTGTCAATAGATTCAATTTTTATGGTGGTGATTCATTTTCAATGGATGCATGTTTAAAGGATATTTGTTTTGAATGTGTTATTTTTACATATTTGTGGAATATCATTTTTTCAATTTTTTATTTTTGAGGGTTTTCTAAATGAGATACAATTATAGATTTTCATGCATGGTTCTGAGCATGGTTAGAGGTTTATTTATTAGTCTCTAGTTCTTTACGTGTTGTTATCCCATGGTTGTGTATTTTTTTTAGCATTTTGCATTTGAGGACATTTCATATCGTTTGTGCCATCAAAATAATCTACATGATGGTTTGATTCTATTGACAATTCCTTATTACTAGTGGAATATTTTGTATGTCTGTAGATCTCTGATTTTATTTCACAGTTTAATTTAGTTTTAGTTTTAGCCTATGGGCATAATTATGTCACATATATTGTAGGTTGTATGGGTGCAATGTGAGGTTGTGAGTATCATGTGTGTGTAACTATATTTTGCACTTAAAATAATCAAGAGTGAATATGTATAGTATTGATGGTGTCATGTGTTGACAATAGAGAAATCCATCATGAAAATGATGGAAATAGTTGATATTTTTCGATCTTCATTTTTGTGGCGGGCCATCATAAAATGTCATGGAGCGTGTTGTATATTTTAGTTTGTTGGCCTATGGCCATTATTGAGCATCTACATACTATTTAATAAATAGGTAGTTAGATGGACTATTGAGAAGTAGGTATTTTGAAGGCCATGTAGCTAGAAACAAGAGGTTTTGAGTGCCCTTAAAGGTGTTAGTTGAGTGTAGTGTAAGGTAATTTAAAAAATATCTATTTGTTTAGATAGAGGATATTTAGAGTTTTGAAGATGTTTATCACCATACCTTGTGTAGCTTGCAATCGTTTTCAATGGAAGTTTTGGTATTGATGCATATTTAGTCAATTGTAGATCAATAGTAATATTGTGCCATGGTAGATCTTGGATCATTTGCGGGATTCTTGGTGCAATGTAATGGATATATCATTCAAAGATAGATGATCTTCTAATATTAAAGACAAATATTATTAATGTGTCTTGATGGACTATTAATTACATGTTAGAGTTTTTAAATTATATGACTTAATTATGTTTTAATGATCAAATATAAATAATGGTGACATAAGCATGTTATTTGAACTAATCATACAGTGGGAGCATTGATAGTGATTTAAGAATTATCTTTTAATTAAGCACAATGATCATTTAGAGACAATGATGGTTATACAAGAAGAAAGATAAACTTACTAATATGCTTGATTTTGGGTAAATGCAGAGATATGTTAAACCTGTACTTTGATTCTTGAGTCCATATTCTCATACGAAAGTATTAAGTCCATCAGTCAATTTCCAATAATAGTTATAATTATGCAAGATATTAAACTAGCACTTGTACTTATAGGAGGTTCAAGGGATATGCCGATAGTAAATTAAAAATTAATCGAGATTGATAAATGTGTATTTAATATTTGAAATGAAATGCAAAAAGATTATATTAAATTTGTAGAATAATAAATTAGATTATTCTTTATTTTAATATCTAAGAGTTTGATAAAATTCTTTAAAAGATAATTAAATACTCATGATTAAAAAATAAAGATTCATTAAGTTTAAACAAAGATTTCATAATAAATATTTGATTGGAGCAATATATTAATTACATTGAACTCATTGATTGCTTTCCTCTTCTTTTTGTAAGTGTTTAAATCAAAGTTGACATACCATTCAAAATAAATTATTTTCTTTTCAGATCTATGTGCAGCCTGCTCTAGTTTCTAGGTTCATTTCTAGAGTATTTGCACTATAGTCTTGAGCTTGGAGTAATGCCAAGATACAAAATTATTGAATGTCTGGGGACAAAAAGTGTGCTCAAGTCTAAACTTTCTTTCAGTTCTTTTATATTTAGTGCAGTATGTAAACCACAACCCTGAAGTGGGAAATGTTGCACCTACTCAAGAATAACATCTCAAAATGATGTACCTTCGAAACCTATTTTTACCTTAATCAAAAACATCTCAAAATGATGTAGCATTTAAATTGTCACCTCACCACACTATCATAAAGTTGTATGTACATCCTAAATCATTATTGAACTAAAATTCATAATATATGTTCCTGAATAACACATGAAAAAACATAACCATCTCAAAAACTTAGAGGTCACTGATATACTATAAACTAAATCTCTTTCAAGTATGACATTGTAATAATCTTAATTTTAGTAAGTGGTGGAAGCAACAATAGCTTTAAAATAATTAATAACACTTATAACCACTTCAAATCAAGATTAACAACTTCAATCACTTTCTAATCTCAAGAGTGATCTATTATGATTCCTCTTTTTTCCTTCTTAGAGATGAATCGTATGCATTTGCATAAAATCTCAAGTTTGTGTGTCAACTGTCAACAAATAAAATACTGTAACAATTCCACAATTGACAATGTTTTGCTACAACTCCACACCATTAAACAGCTTGAAAAAATCCAAACAACCTTTAGAGACTAGGACCTCACTTCTCTATTAGACCAAGAAGTGAAAGAACAAAACTAGGTATATCGACTAACCACAGCCCAACACAAAGAGAACACTTATTGGCACCAAAGATCCAAAGTAGAATGGATAAAAAAAGAAAGATAACCATACCAAAAAAAAATGTGTAACCAAACATATAACCTTAAAAGGCTTATGTCCAATGTAGGACTAGAACAACCCCAACGCTTCATGGATCAGCTATGTATACAATTGTTAAAAACCTCAAGTTTGTGTGGCAACAAAAAAAGGACTAGAACAACCACAACACTTAACAAATCTGTTAACCAAAACAAAAAAATTCCATGCTTCCGTGCTTAACTGACATAATCTAAATTTTATGAGCAGCCTCCAGACTCAAGACAGGTAGTGTATTTGGGACCATAAAGCAACCAAGATCTTTCTACCAATTACTATAAGGCCATATGCATCGCTAGATACTAGAGAATTGCGAGCATCCCAAAATATCCTCATCCATAATACACCTCAAATTATCAATGTTGGATAATGAGTGACTACTGGCTCCAGTAAGTGAGAATGAACTCTGAAAGATAGTTTTCTTTTTTCAGCCCAACAGATGCCTTGGTCTAGATGGCGCAGGCCTTTTCTATTAGACTTTCTAAGATGTAATCAAACATGATATTCTCTAGGCCATTGAATCCAAAATAAATCACATGTTATTGAATAAGCTCAATCTCACTTATCTTGTCCTGGTAACCAAATTGACTAAGGACAACAAGTTAAATGGAATTCCAGCCAATTGCTTTGTGCAATATAATTTGCAAAATTATCTCTAAAGTTACTGTCTCTGCAATCTCTCACTATCAATCTGGTTTTGTACTAGGTCGTCATATCTTTGGTAGCATAAGAGTAGTTCAAGAGATCATGCATTCATTGCATACTCAAAAGAAGTTGGGTGATGATCAAGCCAGACATCTTTAAAGTTTTTGACAGATGCAATTGGAGCCTAAACACTCAAGCTGCAAAAGCCAAAAGCCTAGACCTTCTGGGTGTAGGGGTGCTTTTGTGGATTTAGATAATCAACCGATCCTAATCCTTGCTATGGATATGACCAAGGAGACTAAAAACCATGCTGAGGCAAGGGCATTGCTGAAAGGACTTTGGTTGGCAGTTACAAAAGGTTCGAGAAATCTAATATTGTAAGGGGATTCACAAATAATCATTAGCGTTGTGAACCAGGGTGCAGTGTCAGCTTAGAAATTAGATTCAATCGTAGAATATGGAAACTAGTTGACCAGAAAATTTGATTCCATTAAGTCCCAACATATTTGTTGCAGTGTTGAACAGACTTTGCTTCAAACATGAATGGGTTTCACTTAATTTCCCCGCACCTTTTTGAAATTCCTGTACTTTCTGTGCTTCTGTGTTTGCTCAAATATCTTATCTTATATGGACAGTGTATACATTTTTTACTTCCCATTTTCCTAGGATGCTCAAATTCCCCATTTTTTATCTTCACACTACTTATTTTGTCTAAAGTACAAAAAGTGGTATACAATTGTTTCCATATTTTCTTCTTCTCCAGAACTTTACATTGGCACTGGAGTCTGTTATTCCTATTAAGTAATCCCTTGTTATGTTCGCTATAGCCAACATTTTTCTTCCCTCAAAACGAGTAGTAATGAGTAGCACCATGTCCCTCGCCATGCTTCTAACATTACTCTTGTTCTTCCTATCAACTACAGAAAATGACGATGTAAAGGAAGCCTTACATAATTAACATGATGAAGTCCACAAAGCCTTAGCATTTTACTCTACGCGAGCATTGGTATGCTTCAATTCTTAACCAAGCAACTTCGATCGTCTCCACCTTAGATCCAAGCCTCTTGCTATATACGTATGATATAGTCCTCCATGGCTTTGCGACCAAGTTTACTAGTGCGGAGGCTGTAGCTTTGGAGGGCATCGATAGCTATCTGGCTGTAAGTCCGTCCTCACTGTATAAACTCCATACCACATGCTCACCTCAATTCGTAGCCCCTATTTCGCAAAGTATTTGCCAAATTCTCCCTGTCAAGGCAATAACATCAGCAAGAACATGATGGCGGAAGCTATGTCGCTATTGTCTGCATCTGAGCTGCGCAATTTCGCAGACAAACTCTACGAAAAGCAGAAAAATGCGGCTTTGGAGGTGTGTGCTCGAAAATTCAAAAAAAATCAGCAACTGAAAACAGTTTAGCGGCGTGTGACAGGTTTTCCTGTCAATTGTGGACTCACAAGTCCAATGTAAAAGCCTATCAGCTAACTAACGGTTACGCCCACCTTATACTTTTATGATTGCCAAGAAAGCACATTTAAGGCTTCATTTTTTTTAAACATTATAATCTCAAGCTAGCAGAATTCCATCCTCTACTACACCCAAGCAAGAACAATTACATCCAAGTGACAAAATATTGAATGATGCAATGCTCGTACTTTACAACTAAACCATGTACTCCAAGAGAGTGCCTGGAAAAGAAGGAAAACTTACCTTGCTGGACATCCATAACTCAATCAACAGCTCTTATTTTGGCGCAAACAATGAGAATGCCAACAAAGCTTGTGGAGTTTGGATTTTCACTCACCAATTGTAGTTGCTTGAAAGTTTCTTGTTATGGGGTTTCCAATTTGGTGCAGGTCGTGGAGGATGGCACGACCTTCAGAATATAAGTCTGCAATAATGTTGATTAGTTTTCAGGGGGTTGTGTGTAATCACTAGAGTTTGTAGCGCCTCTTTCATACTGCTATGAATTGAGATGATTATACTTGGGGTGTGGAAAATGGATTCACAGCTACTGATTTCTCTCTGTTCTCTCTTTTTGCGAATTACTCTTTGTTCTCTCACATTTTCATTTCAAAATAGAGCCCTCTCAACCGCTCTACAACTCTACTCCACCTTAGACACCTCTATTCACTTGTTTTTGCTTTTCCTACTCACCAATTTCTAATTATGAGGCGTGATACCCTGCTATTCATGTCCAATGCCACGCCATCTCCAAAATGCCTTCCTCACACCATTCTCTCCTTCTCCAAAACCTCGTGTATTCTGTCCAAAACTGCATGCTTTCTCCATGCTGTCTTGCTTCCACTTTGTGTGTCATCTCCCAAACAGGTCAAAGGCCTTCATTTAAGCTATTAAGTCTACCTGTATCTACTGTTGTTGGTCATCTATGACCTCCAGATGCCCCTACTACACAGTTGCTCGACTTCTCCTTCGTTTCTCTACTCTTCTACAAAACTCCTCTTCCTCACGCCATTTTCTGCCTTCCTTCCTCCACCAATAGCCGTTGTCTGCTCTATATATCATGTCTTATCTGATTTTTAATGGCCATGTTACAAGCCCATTCCTACACCATTACTCAGCACCTCGAGCATGTGGTCATCAAGGGACGCCATACTTCTTTAATGGCATGGCTGGAAACCATCTTCGTTTACAGCACCCCACCCCGAGTCCTCTCCAATAAAGGCCCACATAGCAGGCCCATACGCAACCCATATCTCATTAAATGCATATTCTGCCACCTCTTTTCTTATCAAGGAACTCAGACATGTGTCATTACTCTCTTATCTACTATTATTTAGGCTTGACCCAGTTGGATGTGACACTTTGAAGCTCGGCTAGTAAAGACAGTAGTGAATGATGTGATTAAGACATTGAACAGAGTGCCATTAGAAGTTGCCAAGCAGCCACTGGGAATGGACAGCGTGAAGAATGCTCTCATTCAGAAATTAAATCTGAATTCAATGGAAGAGGTTGTTAAAGCTAGAATTTTGGGTGTTGGTGGTTACCACAGTTGCGAAGGCTTTGTACAATAAACTTTATGGTGATTTTGGTGCTGCTTGCTTTGTATTTAATGTTCGTGCCATTGCTGTAGATGCCACATGTCTTACAAATTTGCAAAAGAAAATTCTTAAAGATTTAACCAAATATAATGAAAAAGTGGACAGTGTCAATCAGGGCAAATATTTGTTCAGGATAGTTAGTACTTGTGCAATTTCTATTGATCTATACTCTGGCCCTTGCAGCTTTGAAGATCAGCTAGTAAAGACAGCGATTAATGATGTGATTAGAACATTGGGCAGAGTGCCATAAGAAGTTGTCAAGCAAACAGTAGGAATGGACAGTGTGAAGAATGCTATCATTCAAAAATTAAATTTGAATTCAATGGAAGAGGTTGTTAAAGCTGGAATTTGGGGTAGTGATGGCATTGGCAAGACCACAGCTGCAAAGGCTCTGTACAATCAACTTTATGATGATTTTGATGCTGCTTGTTTTGATTTTAATATCCATGCCACTGCTGCAGATGCCGCAGGTCTTACAAATTTGCAGAGCAAATTCTTAAAGATTCAACCAAATATGATGAAAAAGTGGACAGTGTTGATCAGGGCAAATCTTTGTTCATATGGCAAAGAAGCAGAACCAGGATAATTAATAATCTTACAATTTCTATTAACCTCTCTGGCCATTGCAGCTTTGAAGGTCCGTTAGTAAAGACAGTCGTGAATGATGTGATTAAGACATTGGACAGGCTGCCTCTAGAAGTTGCCAAGCATCAAGGAATGAACAGTATGAAGAATGCTCTCATTCAGAAATTATATCTGAATAAAATGAAAGAGGTTGTTAAAGCTGAAATTTGGAGTATTGGTGGTATTGGCAAAGACTATAGTCACAAAGGCTCTGTACGATCAACTTTATGGTGATTTCAGTGCTGTTTGCCTTGTATTTAACGTCCATGCCACTACTGCAGACACCGCAGATCTTACAAATATGCAGTAGTAACTTCTTAAAGACTTAATCAAATATGATGAAAAAATGGACAGTGTTGATAAGGGTAAATCTTTATAAATTATATGCATTGATTAGGAGCTGAACCAGGATAATTATTACTTTTGAATGCCTATTGACCTACTCTGCCCATTGCAGCTTTGAAGTTCAGCTAGCAAAGACAGTGGTGAATGATGTGATTAAGACATTGGACATACTCCCATTAGAAGTTGCCAAGCACATGGGAATGGACAGTGTGAAGAATGCATTTAGAAATTAAATCTAAATTTAATGGAAGAGATTGTTAAAGCTGGAATTTGGGTATTGGTGGTAACTACAGTTGTAACTACTCTCTACAATCAACTTTATAGTGATTTTGGTACTGCTTGCTTTGCATTTAATGTCTGCTATTGCTGTAGACACAACAGGTCTTACAAATTTGCAGAAGCAAATTCTTAAAGATTTAACCAAATATGATGAAAAAGTGGACAGTGTTGATGAGGGCAATTCTTTGTTAGAAAATCATTTTGGAGGAAAGTGTGTGCTTATTTTGGATGATGTGCGAGCTGTTGTACAATTGGATGCTTTGGTTGCAGATCAGTTGGCCCCTTGCAGCAGAGTTATTATAACTTCTAGAGAACACATTCTCAATGTTGCTCTAGTTTCATCTGAATGCATCGAGGAAATGATTGGAATGGAGATAAATGAAGGTCTCCAGTTATTTAATTGGCATGCTTTTCTTAGAGCATCTCCAAATCCTAGTTATGAGGATCTATCCAAAAGAATAGTGCAAGATTGTAAGAGGCGTCCTCTTTCATTGGAAGTGATTGGATCCTTCTTGTATGATAAGCAGAATGACAAAAGTTGCTGGAAAGAAGCTCTTCACAAATTACTCACAATCCAGACATTCATGAAAGACTCTACATCAGTTGCATGTTTTTCATGATGAATAAAGTGAATATTTGTGGACACTGCTTGCTTCTTCATTGGAGAGCACAATTTTATAATATTTTCATCTAGGAAAAAAAATCGGGTAAAAATTTCAATACAGTAAAAAATTTCACTATTGTATAAAAGTCTACTATTCTCCAATATAATAATGGATCCCTCACTTCACCTTTAAGCATATGCAACTGCATGTAAATAGATACATTGAAATTGATTTTACACATATGCAACCGCATGTAAATAGATACATTGAAATTGATTTGATACATTGCATGAATCATGCAAAAATAAATAAACAAATGCTTTAATTATTGCACTTATCCAGACAACACTAATAGTTGTTCCATGGAAAGTGACTGACAGCCTGAATATAATTGGCAACTTCTCACCATTAAGACAGAGGGTTAATGACTTCTACTCCTTAAAATAATTCAATTCAGGCATTGGACCTGGAATACACCCTACTGCCTTCATCTTTAAAAGAAAAAAAAAATCTCCAACTTCACATTAACCTTTTGTGTTTGGGTGTAAACAATGTCCTACACAAAACGCTTCATACCATTTCTTGGACTTCAATCCAACTACATCCAGGTATCTTTTTGATTCCTCTATCTTTAATCAATTTCCTTATATGTCGAACATCACCCCACCTACCCAGTTCTGCATAAATGTCTGAAAGAAGAACATAAGGTGCCGCATTTTTAGGATCTAACTCCAAAAGGAGTGTTGCCACAAATTCTCCTAGCCTTATATTGTTATGGTATCTAGAAGAACTAAGCAAACTCGTCCACACAGCCACCTCAGGTTTGAGTGGCATTTTGATGGTAAAGTTTAGGGCTTCCTCAAGATATCCTGCACGGCTAAGAAGGTCAACAACACACACATAATGATCCATTGTAGTATAGCAGTCACTCATGCAATTGAAGTATTTACAGCCCTCATCCACTAGACCTGCATGACTGCATGCAAGTAAAAGACCAACGAAGCTTACATGATTGGGGTTAGTTTTAGAGTCTTTCATTAGTTCAAAGAGTTTGAGGGCATCCTTGCCGTAGCCATGCATGGCATATCCTGTAATCACTGTAGTCCATGAAACCAGATTTGGGTGATGCAACTTGTCAAACAATTTGCGGGCATTTTGTATGTTACCACATTTGGCATACATGTCTATCAAAGCATTCACAACAACACCTGACAACATTCCACTTTCAATTATTCTTTGATGAAACTGCATACCCAGGTCTAATGCTCCCATTTTGGCGCATGCTGGAAGAATGCTAGCAAAGGTTGCAGAGTTTGGCTTTACACCTGCAAATTTCATTTGATTGAAAAACTCCGAAGACTTTTCAACAAGGCCATTTTGTGCATATCCTGCAATCATTGCAGTCCACGAGACCACGTCTCTTTCAGGCATTTGTTTGAAAAACTTTAAGGCTTCATCAAGAACTCCATTTTGGGCATATCCAGCAATTATTGCATTCCACGAAATCACGTTTGGTTGAGACATTTTATCAAACAGTTCACGTGACTTTTCTATGCTTCCACATTTTGCATACATGTCTATGAGTGAGGTCAAAACAACGACGTCTGAAAAAAATCTGCTTTCAATTATTATTTTATGGAATTGCATACCCACTTCCAATGCTCCAATTCTAGCACAAGATGTTAGGATGCAGGAAAAGGTTGCCGAGTCTGGCTTTACACCTGTTAATTGCATTTGCTTAAAAATCTCTAGAGCTTTTTCATCAAGTTTGTTTTGTATATATCCAGAAATGATTGCATTCCATGAAACCACGTTTGGTTGAGGCATTTCTTTAAAAAGCCATAAAGCCTCATCAAAACCATCATTTTGTGTATACCCTGTAATCAACGCATTCCATGAGACTGCATCTCTCTGAGACATTTTGTCGAACAATGTGCGAGCCTTCTGCATGCGTTTACATTTAGCATACATGTCTATCAGGGCATTTATAACCACAACATTTGGCAAAATTGCACTTTCAATTATTTTTTGATGTAACTGCATACCCTGTTGCAAAGCTCCAAATTTGGCACAAGCTGGGAGTATACTGGCAAAGGTAGCTGAGTCTGGCTTCACACTTGCCAATTGCATTTGTTTAAATATCTCCAAGGCTTTCTCAAAAAACCCGTTTTGTGCATATCCTGCAATCATTGTAGTCCAAGAAACCATGTTCCGTTGAGGCATTTCTTTGAAAAGCCTTAAAGCCTTATCAAGGACACCTTTTTCGACATATCCTGCAATAATTGCATTCCATGAGACCACATTCCGTTGCGACATTTTGTTGAAAATCCTAAAAGCCTGGTCAAGGTCACCATTTTGTGTATATCCGGAAATCATCCCATTCCATGAGACCACATTCCGTTGAGGCATTTTGTCAAATATTCGGCATGCCTTCTGAATCCTTCCGCATTTGGCATACATGTCCATCAGAGCATTGGCAACGACAATATTTGACAAAAATCCTCTTTCAATTATTCTTTGATGGATCTGTATACCCTGTTCCAAAGCTCCCATTCTGGCACACGCGGGGAGTATATTGGCAAACGTAGAAGGATCAGGTGTGATCCCTGTTCTATTCATTTGGTGAAACAATGACAATGCCTGTCGAGGAAACCCACGCTTTCGGTAAGACGCAACTAACATATTCCATGAGGAGACGTCTCGTTCTCTCATGTGGTTCCGAGCATCCCCTAAACTTCCGCACTGTGTATGTTTAGCAGAAGTAAATCCCGTCATTTATAAAAGAGCGGATTAGCTTACCCTCTCCACAGAATGCTCTAACATGGGCTATGGACGGCATTTTACGAACGAAGCATTTTAGGGGGAATGATTTTTTATTTTCACCTTTGATTCAATGGGAATTGCATCATAAAAATGAATGGCATCTTGTTTCATATACCGGACCATGTTGTGCCCAAGGACGTGGACTGTTCAATTTGCTGACTGTATTGGGTTGATGATTATCTTTCAATCTTTATAAAGCTGATAGGATCCGTAAATTAAATCCACTGCTCCTTATCATTTCTTTCTGGTTGACAATTCTCCCATAAAATTTAGATATAAAATAAATTATCAACCACTCAAATTAGTTCTCTCCCTGAAGAGAACCTTGCGAAGCTGCACCACGCAGCGTGCTTGACCAACAACAATACTGTAGTGTTCGAAGCACTTTTCTTGCATTGATTATGAATTCGATTTGAGGCATGCCGAAGGGAGCATTTGTCCTTTGGTTGAAGGTGTGGAAGAGGGAGAAATCAGACAGAGGGTCATGAAGAGGAGAAATTTGGAAAGAGGGTACCAATGCTGTTGACGATGAAGCCGAAAAACTTCATGCTCCAATCTCTTTTTTTTTCTTGGAGATATTGCGAGGGGTCTTCTTTAGTTTAGAGTCAAGGTCTGAGGGTTAAGGTCTCATGGGTATCCGTTCCATCAAAATTAGGAGGGGAATCCATTCCGCCAAAATCTGTCCGAAGCACAATCCCAGTCTCATATCTTTTTAGGAAGGGAGGCTTTGCACTCAGCAAACTTGATCCCTGGTTGGCTCATTCCAAACCTTTCAACTTCACCAATAGACCAATGGCCCATTGACCATGCTCCACTCTTTGAATTAAAGTAGGGTTATGTAAACAAGAGTAAAATTAGTTAATCTTCTTATTAAATAAGCTATATAAATAATGTGAGAGAAATGTTCTTTTGAAACATTTTTTACATGATTTAGCATTAATTAAATATAAATAAATTTATTGAAAAAAATAAAAATTAACTAGTGTCATGTACTTGTTAGTACATGCTTTTATAGTATTGTAATTATAATATTTTAGATTTAATAAAAATTAAATTTTAGTTTTGTTAATTATAATATAATTAAATGTAAGTTTTCATAATAATAAATTGTCTTATATGAAAATGACTCACTAAAGTCAATAAATTATCTTATTTGAAGATGGTTCCTTAAATTATGGTTTGTGATAGTAGAGGTACATGAGTCATATACATAATCTTTTAGTAATGAATAAATTGCATGCCTATATTATAGGAGTAACATGCGTATATTGTAGGGTTGGACTTAACCAGCACACTCTAAGCATTGACCATTTAGATGGCTAGTGTGGGGCCCATGTAATATGTTGCTTCCACCAACTCTCATTTTCATTCCTTAAGTAGTCTCGTAAACTATAACAATCAGCAATCAACCACCAAATTCTTGTGCAAAAGAAATTTCAAATCATCCTTGTCATGTTGCAGAAGTTTGAATGGATTAAAGAATGAGGCCCTAGCATAGAATATGGTTATTGTAGCGAAATGGAAGGGGAATTCTCTAATAGACATATATGCAAAATATGGAAGCATAGACAAGGCACGCAAACTCTTTGACCGAATGCCTCAAAGAAATGTGATCTCATGGAATGTCATGGTTGTAGGATATATGCATAATTGAATTTTTTGAAAAGGCTTAAGAAAATTTCAAGCAAATGCAACGGGCAGGTGTAAAGCCAGACTTCACAACCTTTGCCTATAACCTCCTTGCTTGTGCCAAAATGTGAGCTTTGTAATAGGGTGTGGAATCCATCAAAGGATTAAAGACAAAAAATTTGTCAGATTTGTAGTGGCAACTACCCTAGTAGACATGTATGCAAAATGTGGAAGCATAGACAAGGGGCGTGAACTGTTTGAGCTAACTAAAAAAGGTAAGTTTTCCCATCGATTTTTTTTTCAAACTAGCCAACATGTAGTATTGCTTGCAAAATATTAAAGATAATTTTCCCCATTGTGATGATGGAATAGGAATAGAGACTGTGATCCCAAAGGCTGATAAGAAGATTTCACACATTTTCAAAAATATGTTAACATTGTTGATGATAAATGTGAGGTGAGGTGCAAGAAAGCTCAGCTTGAATGGTGTTTAAAGTACTGCAACGATTGTTGTATGGTGTCCAACTGTGTTCCAAGTGGATATTGTGGTAATAAGATGAATATCTAATATCAATAATATGACTTACTAATAATTCGTACATAAGTCATTTTTCATTATACACAAATGCTCAACACAACTAGAATATTTTACAAATTAACAATACCACCCTCTAATTAATGAATCTTAAAATTAAAACTATTTAAGGTGAAATTTGGAAATGTATTTTAGATGAGTTTCATATTATCCTTCTTTATGGAACCAATCAAGTACAAAAATTGATAAATACCTACATCCACTTCAAATTAATCAAACTTATAAATAAGAACATGTTGATAATCTCAAAATACATAAAATAATATCAAATGACTATACATTCATAACTCATGAGTGCTAGGAACTATAGCGTAATATTAATACATGACACCAACCAAGTGATTGTTGAAGTCAAAGGAGAGGAAGTATATCATGGAAATAGTACACCAAGAGAGAATCAAATTGAGTACATAACATAGGGAAGCTACATGTCATAACAAAAATCAAGAATAGATTAAGCATGTACTTGTAATGTTTCCTTGGCTAAGGTTTTGGTGTTTGCTACATAATATATTTACCTTCACAATTTTAATAGTTAAGATGACACAATACAACTATGTACATCTAACTATCATGTGGGGGCATCTAACCAAAACATAATAGTATAATACTATTGTATAAAGAGGGATAAGGGCACTACCTCACCTCCTACCTTGAGTTCTTTGTATATGTTGATGCCAAAAATTGGCAAGGTAATAGACTTTTGTCAAAAACTCAGTTAAAGGGGGGACCTATTGCATTAAACTAAGTGACCTTCGGATTTTAAAGAAGTCGGCTCTTCTATAACTGGGGTTTTGAATGGGAAAAGGAAGCAAATATAAAATGAAAGGATCTAACTAGGGCGATGTGCCAAGGTTTAGATGTAAGGCACGATAGATCTATCTTGTAGATACGATCTAAGGGCTCGTTCAGCAATCTGCTATGTTCGAAATAACGACCATTACAGGGAAAAGACCTGAATAGTTTATTTCATGACATAAAACAATTTGCACAGAGCTACATTGGAAAGAAAGAGTCAAAGAAATGGTTCTAAATCATAATTCTAGTCAAATCATTGAAGTTGCAAACAAACTACTTCATAAACAACACAGTATAGAGTTATCAATAGTTAAGAGACAGAAAGGCCAAATTACAAGGGCACAGTCTATGAGTCTTTTACAATTATCAAACAAGACAAAGGCCTGATGTCTTCATGATACTTCTATAGATATTTTGAACTAGCAATAATCAACTCTGTAATTGCTACTTTAACTGCTTACTAACTAACTGGTAAAAACAATAGCTCTTTCTTCCCTCACAAGAGAAGTAGTATATATATAGCCAAGGGCATACACCACTTCAAAGATTGTAAAAAGATATCCATCATGAATCATAATTCTTTCAGCAACGATTCATCACGGTTGTTGTAACAGAAAGATTCTCGAACATGAATCCGGTCGTTTTCCAGCCAAAGACATTCCTTGCAAAATGATGGCAGTGGTCCCGATCAATACTATGCAAACAAGTTTCACCCCCTGGTGAAAGCAGTTAGAGAACGCGACAGTATGGTCGCCTGGTGATTGCATTGCCTCTCTCTTTGTATACGGTTGCATCGAAGGAACACGTGGAGGCATTTCACAACCCATAGTTCATTCTCCTCGTCCTTTGTTAAGAGCTTGTGATGAGAAGACATGTGGCAGTGTTTCTATTATTAACACCGCTTGAGGGGCCCACCAAAATTTTACATGGTCGAAGGCTACGTGGTAGGTAGTCGGGACTTGAAAGAGAAGGGAAGGGAAATCCCCCTCGATGAGCGCTTTGGTGACACGTGGCGGAATTTAGTCGAGGGCACCGAAGTACTATCGAGAGGCTTTCAAAATCATTGGAAGCGATCAAAAGTCGGGCAAGACATCAAAAATAACTTGAAGGGAGAAAGGGGGTATATAAATATCCACAACTTTTGGTGACTACCAGAGGTGTTTCACCTGCAGAACGATGAATCCAAAAATTTTGGTTTTGCAGACCAGAGCTTTATTCATTGGGCATTGGAGTCAAAGCTTAGAAAGGGTGACCTATAAAGGCAGCAAGTCGGCTTCGGAGGGCGTTGATATAGGGTGCAAGATCTCGTGCGCCTCGTGCAGGTCAATTACTTCCTTAAAAGACAGTATCGTAGATATCTTGAACCCATCCTCAAGCTGAAACAGTAGCCACATGATCTGATGAGTTAAACCCTCAATGTCTTCAGCGGTAAGAGGCTGGCTAAAACTCTAAAAAATTGATAAATCTTGCTTCCTTTCCTCAATCTTGGCCGCAATCTGCTCTGCAAAAGCCACTAATTCATCTGGGAGAAAGGGAGAGGGCAAGCCCATCTAAGTTAGTTTACAAAAAATTGTCTGAACGTTGTCCATTGTTTGCCCCAACGTAACCAAGCATTGTTGAGCATGAAGGGCGGCTTCTTGGCATTGGATAAACTCCCTTGCAACCCCAGTGGCTGCCTTCCGATCCTTGATTCCTTCTTGTTCCAAATCTTCACTTGGCACTGTGTATAGCCTACTTAGTAGCCTCTCTACTTCAGGAACCTTTTCTCCTATGGTTTGCAGGAGTTGTTCCATTGTTCCATGCACCTCTCTACATAAATTTGTTGCCTCTACCATGAACCGGAGTGTGGGTTGGAGTGTCGGGAATAAATCCTTGACCCTCTCCCAGTAGGAAGCATATAGTTGTTGGGCCACTAGGTTGAGGTCCGTCTACAGAGGAGGAGTTTGAACGATTCTTTTTAAGAGATTAATCTTTGCGTCCCTTCTTCCAATCTCCTGCGTTAGCCCTTCAATTTTTTTTGTGGCAGAGGTGAGCTTCTCCTTCAAATCGTTTTATGCGGCCATCCATTTTTCCTCAACCTGGCTTCAGTTCGCAAACTCTTGATCTAGGGAAAGTTAGAATTTCTTGAGATCTTCCTGAAATTATGCCTATGCGCTTGCTTGGTTTGCCTCCTTTTCACATACTGTTTTCTCCAAATGGGCACACAATTGTTCTAACTCTTTGATATTTTGTTGAACCTCTCCCTCCAACTAGGCCAACCTATTGGATAATTCCTGGTTTCTTTGTTGTAGTTTGGTTATCCGACCGGACTCTTGGGCTTGTAATTTCTCAAGCTCCCTTTGCAAGCTAGCCCCTTCCACCTACACATTTTGTGCAAGGCGTACCCTTTCTGCTTCCTATGATTTACCCTTGGCTAACGTGACTTCCATCCTCGCTTGACGGTCTTGAGATCGTCCTCCATCTTCTTCAATTTGTGACCAAACTTAAGAAAGTTAGTAGTCACTACCCGTTGCATCTCCTCCAGTAGCTCGACTTTATCCTGTGGTCGGGCGACACGCAAATCCTGTTTGATGGCATGGATTTCGTAGTCATCGGGTTGCATTTCTCTTTGTGGTTTGACAACATTTGGATGCAGGGTTGCGAAATGCAATGATTGTTGAGCCTCGCTATAAAATGTATGGATCATGTACTCTACTAGCCTCTAGGCATCCTTTTCTCTTTGCTTCTGGAGTCGGAGAGCTCGAGCTTGCTTCGTCATATCACTCTGAGACAAGAATTGAGCTGGCGATATGATGCGCTCACCTGCAAATGGTGCACCATGAGGGACAGCGAAAGGGAAAGAGAGGTAAGTGACCTCGGATGTTTTCTTCTTTGAAAGGGGGACTGTGAGCGAAGAGAAGGGAGGAATGCTCCAAATCCTAGGTGAGGAAGGCGTGGAGGGGCTCAGGGGGAATGGTGGCATTAATGGAGATGCAACGGGCTCCGATGACTGTGAAAGTTGAGTCAGAATTGACTCAGATGATGCAACAAGGACAGCGGCCTTGGATGCTAATGGGGTGGAAGATATGGATGTGATCGAGGAGGAAGATGGGGATGTCAAAGGGGCTCGGACCAGCGACAAGGAAGGTCGTGGGGTGGTGAAAACCATTTGTCCAATATGATAAAATTGGGAGAAACCTCCCGCAACCATTGCAGAGGGGACAGAGAAAGCCAAGCCCATACTTGTGGCGGTGGGTGTCGAAAGGACTATGGAAGAAACAAGAGACTGTGAGTCGAGAAGAGGGGGAGAGAGAGATACCTGAGAGGTCAATTATATCTCTGACACTTCACTGACCACAACCTCTAGCACACCACCTCTGATAACAGTATCAGTGTGTTGCCTTTTGCTTGGCGACGGGTTCTCCAAATCTACCACCTTTGTTGATTGTTGCGTCACTTCGGGCTTCCTTGCGATCACGGGCCAAGATTGTGAGGACTCTGATCATCAGGTATTCATTCGCACACTCCTAATAGCAGTGCCAGGTTGCATCTCTGCCTTGTGTTTCTTCTTTCCCTTGTCGGAGCGTGGCAGGGCATCTTCAGGGTCGGGTTTCGATGCTTCACTTGTGTCGCTATTTGAATATTCTTGGTTGCAAACGGTATCAAATTTATCATCGGTTTTTTACACCGATGAATGCTAGAAAGGGTCGGTGGTGTTATTGATCTCCTGGCGGTAGATCCAAAAATCCTGAATCTTCTCCAGTTTCCAACCCTATTGCCTCTCCAATTTATTTCAGAGGGTAATACTTATGCGTTTATTTTCATCTACCTTCCCCTTGACAAGATATAAGTCTAGTTATCACGGCCTTTTATTATCTATCGACATCTGAGCCAAGTTTACCCAAACTCGATTGATATCTTCGAGCGGATTTTGTCGCACTTCCCGGTAGGGTCGAGGGCTATGCTTTACCTTAATAAATGTGTTGCCCAAATCATCTTCGGGGTTGTAGTCCCACTTATCGCAAATAAGAACCAGCCCAAGGTGTTCCAGCTTAGCCTCAAGTAACTCTGCTGACGTTTTCTTCACCATGATCACTATTTTGTAGCTTATAGGGCATTTGAAAAACCCCCATTTCTTCTTCTTTGGGTCAAAGAAAAAGTTCCAGTCCATAATGGCCATTTGTTGGAAGACCTCAAGGGCTAATACTCGATCGATGATGGATGCGGGGAGTCGTATCAGCTCTTCACAAAAACCACGAACTCGAACACATGTGAATTCTTCACCAAGGAACCAATCGTATTTTGGGAATAGGGATTGCATTCAGCCAGTCTGATTTCTTGTCAGTCGATAGTAGTCACTATCCTCGCCGAGATCGTGTAAAATCAGGTTCAAGAATTTTTGCCAAAAATCATAGTAATCGTAGGTGGAATAGAGGATGGGAGTCCATACCGAAACCGGCTTCTAGTTCCTATTCTCATCGAACACTAACAACTCCATTTTTTCCGTGAAGAAATTGGGATTTTGATGTAGAAACATATAGGTGAGAAGAGAAGGATACCTGAACTTACCCGCAGTCTTGAACTCACCGATTTGTTTCTTCATATCTTTGATGATCATTTCTGCGAAGTCATACTAGAAAGCTTCCTTCTTTCTCCTGAGTTGGAAACCCAGGCCCAACTAAGGTTCAGACACGATCTTGTCATCGTCTAGGCCGAACACAAAAGCCATCATGGAGAAGGCATCCTTCCTATCGACCTGTTTATAGTTGGAACGAAAATTCAAATTTTTTAATGGCGCTTTGCTATCCTGGAACCTTCCAGTTTCAACATTATAAAAGTCGAGGACATCTCTCCTAGTCTTCCAGAATTTGGAACCCTTCTTCTGGCTGAAAAGCTCCATCGGTTGTTCTCTGGTCCCCATTTCAGGAATGCAATACATGTGCCTAAGAGCCTCTGCAGTTAGCATGACTCTTAGCCTCCTTCCTTTGATGGCGTCGGTCACCAAATTGAAGTGTTGAACACTTTCACAAACCATTTTTGGGCAGTGGTGCACATAAGGGACCATGTATTGGGGAAGTCCAGAGTGCCATTGCTTGAACGACAGTTGATTTTTGTGGGAATTCTTCATCCTAGCGAAAGTAGCTTCCTATTAAGCCCTTAGGGTTAGTCTTGAGCTCAGGGTCATAGATGTTATCCCACTCCTCTTTTACCAAGTTAGCATCTCTAACTTGACCCTTCTTAGTTAGCTACGTGCGAAACCATTCTGGTTTTTATGGGATTCCAGGCATACCATAGGACTTCTCTTCTTCAAAAATATTAACCATGGGTGCGGTGATTATCACATTGGCCAAGATTTGAGATGCTTTACCAAGCTCACCCATTTGTGGGTTCTGGGCTACTTTGGGGACAACGGATGCCATTTTTTCTCTAAACTTGTGAAAACTTGCTACTCGATTCTTTTCAACCCTGCACTCTGATAATTCTTTGCACAATTCTCATATCAAATTTTATTTTCTTTAAACAAACACATGAAATACTTTCTTTTATGTCCTTCTTGAAGTGGTAGATGTTGGTTGCTTTTCTCACATTAAATTCGGCATGTACTGCCAACCCTTTGATTTGTGCAAAGTGAACTACTTGTCATTTTGAAATAACAAGTATTCATAATAACCCTAGGTACTTACACCCGTAGTGTGATTTTTCTTGGAAATTGAGTCGACGATTTGAAAACGGGCCAAGAGTTACGTGTCGTGGTAATTAATACCCCCGAACGAAATGATTATCCCACGATATTGATGCACCTCAAATAGATCTGCATCCTTTCTTGGGCAGTGAGGAACACTTAGCATGATGACACCTCATCGTCTGGTTGAAAGGGCTACCATCAAATATTGTCAGTAGCTTGTGCTAATTAATTAGCTCACCTTGATTTTGTATGTAGCAAATTATACCTGTAGATGCAACTTGGTGAGAATTTTCAATGAGCCTTGGTGTGGTGTTCAAGGCATTATTCAGTTAACCTCATGCTTATGGTATGAAAACTACTGCGCTTATCCCTATCTTTCTATAAATAGGCATCTAGTTAGTAGCAGAATCACACTTAGTAATTTAGCGGAATTAGCATTAGGCGAGTGGTTTAGCCTCTGGGTAATTGCAGTCTACTTAGTATTTGTGTAGAGTTTGGATTTAGGCTCTCTGTATAGGGTCACTTCCTGATAGTCGTATAGTAGTTGATGCCATGGATACCCCAATCAGGCTAGCCTCTCATAAACTGCAAATAGCCTTTCTTGGCAAAATTTTGAGTAGGCGTCTGAGGAGGATGACAAAGAACAAACATTCTTTGGCCATTGTAGCTATGAAATGGGTCCTGGGTTGAGATTGTATTGAATATGAAGATAAGTATAGAGTAAATACTGACGTTTTCTCTCATTTTGTGGCATCACTGCTTGATATTCAAGTCCCTAAGCCACTTATCATCTGCTTGGTGACTGAAATATTCTTGAAGAAGTACCTGAATGGTCTCGAGGAGGTGGTGGAAAATGCGGCATTTGATGGAGGAATCCCAACTGCGGGTGACCTTCGTAGGTTTATTGAATAGGACGCGATTCTCCCATGGCTTCCATTCTTGAGCGGCTTCTGCCTTTAGTCACGAGAATTGCATCATCAGAAGGTTATTCGTGCATGCTACTTTCTATTCCAAATGTACAATGTCGTGCCATTTTATGATATTGACTGGTACATTGACTTTAGGAACCTGGTGTTCCCACCTACCGCTGCTTATTTTGATGGTGTTGTTGGTGTAGCTAAGGATGAGGTGGTGCCAGATGATGTTGTTGCTACTGCTCACGACTAAAAATTCACTCTTTCCTGCTTAAAGCCAAAACCTTGTTTGTCTTTTGTATATAGCCTTAAAAGGATTTATAGCATATATATATAAGTATATACTCCTTTGAAAGTGTGGCCTCTGAGCCATTTTGCTGTTGTAATTTTTGAATTATATAAATATAATGAAGGCATAGCTTGTATTTAACATCTCTACCTTGCTGCATAAATTTCATTTCTTCAGATATTTGTGTTATTTTCTGGTATCATAATGTGAGTCCCTGTTGTATAATGGATTAGGAAGACCGGCCAAACAAAAAGAACAAAGAGAGAAAAATAATTACAGTAATTACATATTTACATGGTAGAACCATCTAATTGAACTATATAGAAATTTAAAGTGAATTCCCTTGATGGGAACTCTTGATGCTTCTTTTTCTATGCTTTTTTATTCGAACACCTTGTGTCGCTTGAATCATTACGAGCGGACCCTCCTTATCGTCAAATTTCTCATGTTGGTCGGTTCTTGACCCCTACTGACTAAATTTCATTACCATACCCTTACCATCTAGCCCCTGGGGTAAACAACTATCTTGTAGAGGAAACACACTTGCTCCTGCTATGTTGATTGATTCCATAGAGGGTGGTGGGTGGTTTCTTGTTGGCGTTTGGTTTAGATCCTCTCAGACCGTAATGAGGCCGAAAGTCCAAATGCTAGGTTTGATTGAAGCTTTAATCCTGAGATTCGCTAGACTTTTGGCTTGGCATGCCAATTGGGCCTCCCTCTGATTGAAATGTCGACCGGACGATGTCGGGATCATATTCTTTGAATGCTTCATACGACCAGTCCAACAATTGTTCATTTTATTTTGAAAAATGTATGCATCCTTCTTCATCTTGATGTACGATGCTCCTTTGGATTTTAGGATTATTTTCCTTTTTTATTTGACCATTTGTATAATCACCTTCAATTGTTACGAATTTCCTCTTATTATTTTTGGTATTACCCAAAGGGGAACCTTCAGAAGTGACCAAATTCTTTGGAAATTCATGGAGTTCTTGCTGCGCTTCTTGTCTACCCTTGCTTTTGGTCATCCCTTCTAGGAATTGGTTTATAACCTCTCCTAGTTGTGAATTGTCCAAGGTGATGTGTTCACCACTGTCGAATACTTTCCAACTCTTTCCATCCTCCAGTTTTACGAGTTGGAGTATCATTCACTCGGAGCATTGGTTGTACGTCAGGTCTGGTACTAGTTCGGATTGAGATCCGATTTCAACCAATATTTTTGTATCATCATTTTGTTCTTGAGGAACAACTTGAATATTGAAAGTTCCAAAGCTCTTAATCAGGTCCCAGGCCTTTTCTTTGAAGGATCTTGTATGGCCATCCTTTTCAGTATTGATATTCTGAACCTGATTGTTGATTAGTTCGGAAATCCCAGAATCAAAAATCTCGAGCCGACCTATTTGCTTGATGTCGATTTTCTCTGTCGATTTCAAAATTATTGTGAGGCCTTTACATTCAGCCTTGTCACTGGGACAAGAAAAATGGGATCGGAGGGACAAGATTGTACCCTCGCTACTTTGGGAAGTCAAGTATACTTTAGATTTTGTGTCAATTTTGTACCTCACACTATCAGAATGTAGCAACCATAATCCGGTCACCGAAAAGCCTTTGGGTTTTTGTGCCACTTTCGGGATCGCTTGATCCTTGTCATAAATGGCATAGGTTTCTAGTCTAGTGGCATGATAATTTTCGAAAGGATCTTTGTCAATGAACTCGCTTAGGAGAACCTCCTCCTGATCGGTCCAATCTCTAGTGATTTCTTCATCTTCTAGAAGCTTTGTGCAGTACATCTCCTCCTTGGTTATGGAAGTGTGAGCCGATTCAAAGACTACCCTAGCTTCGTCTATAATATGTTCGAGATGCAAAGGTTTTGACTCCATTTTCATTTTGGATCCATGCTTGGTCCTTATAATTAGGTGTGACCAATCTAAAGAAAGGTATCCACCTAGATTGGAAGTAAATTCTTTGGATAGGCATAGACCAAAAATTGGAGGGATATCAATGATCACGATATCCTATTTGACCGTGATATTCGGGTAGATAAACAAATTTAACAGAAGGTCCTTAATGATCCCCATAGTATCGACCATATTACCATCCAATTGCATGACTCCCTTATTAAGAGGTTCATAGCTTAATCCCAAGGCTTCAGCTATTATCTTGGGTATGACTGTGGTGTTGGCGCCAAAGTCAATCATGGAATTATGCAGTAATTTCTTACCCATAATAAGGGTTAAGAGAAATGGCCTCGGCTTTGGTTTTTCTTCACTGATTCTGAATGTTGATTCTTCTTCAAGATCTTTATTGGGGGCTTGCTCCATAGTATTCGTAAGGACTTTGGTCAATTGAAATAGTTGAGTAGTTTCCTCCTGAAGTGATTGTTGCTTTGGTCCTGCGATCGGGTCTTCTTGAAGAGCCTTTTGAAATAGTGTATTTTGTTCCGGCATAGCTAAGATTTCCCACAAGGAAATGTTAGCGGATGATTTCTTTAACTGCTCTACCACATCCAATGGTGGCGGACTCTGTTTCTTTTTCTCCTTAGTTCTATCAGTTATGGTCTTCTTTTTCAGAAGGCTTTGTGTCACTGCCGTAGGGGCACTAGTCTGGCGATCGGGATAATTTTCAAACTACCGACTATCCAATTATGGGATGACTATTTCGTCGGTGAATCTCCCTTCAGAGCATTTGTTGTAATCAGATTGCACTCACGGGGTTTCGAAAGTGGATTCTTCGAATGTGAACATTGCTTCCTCTCCTTCCATCCATGAGAAGAGGGCATGGTCTGGAGCTATGTCGATCTCTTGTTCCAGAGACATTCCTTTCATTTGAGCGGTGAGTACTGCATTTTCCATTTGCAGAGAAGTATATGCATAATCCCCACCACCTGATATTATGCTTTGACTACGCTGCTCCGCTATCTTTTGTTGTAGATTGCCGTGTGGGCAATTTTGGGGCATATGTGAATCGCCACAAGGAAAACACCAACGGTTACTGTCATTGATCAAATTGTTTTGTCCTGCAGTCATCTCTCTATTAGAGCTTAGTTTGGCATTTTTTAATGGAATGGGTACTAGCACTATTTGACTTGTTGTTGGCGCCTGAAAATTTTGGCGGGCGCCTCCTTCGAATTGGTTTTGTTGGTAAGAGGGCCTTTTGCCTTGATAATTCTGATAGGTCAGCTTTCAATGAGCAACTTGGTTGTGTTTGATGATATTTATCTCATTGGCCATAGCCCGCAACATTTCCTTTATGTCTCTTGTCTCATCTTTCGATGAACTAGTTGACACGTTCTATGGTGCGCTTGCATATGTGTACATAGATTGTGAAGGAGCAGCCGATGCAGTCGTTGGTGTTACTTGCGCATGAATTGGCACTTCGGGGAATATAGGAATGACGGCCCAAGGTGGCAATTTTTTAGCATCGATCAGACTGTTCTCTGCTTTGATTGCGACGCTATATGCGTCTAGTAGAGTGGTTATGCCAAGTGACAGGATCATCATTGAGATATCAACATTGATGGATTTTAGGTAAAACATGAATGCCAAATCGGGTGGAAGGCAGATTGCATCCTAAACTCTTTGCCAAGTTATGTGGAACCGAGCGTTGAAGTTGGTTAGGGCCTCATATGGAGCTCGTTTGATGGTCTCCAGTTGATGATACTAGGAAGACCTATCTCCATTGTTCGAGAACCTTTCATAGAAAGGATCTCCAAGTTGATCCCAAGTGTCAATAGAGTTAGTCAGCAGAGTGTGATACCAATCTGATGCTTTTCCTCTGAAATAAGCTATGAGTAACCTCAGCGCTATGTTCTGATATGTAACTCTGTGTACCAAACATACACTCGCCACATCTTGTAGATGTTCGAATGGGGTTCTTAAGCCATCTCCGATGAATCTAGGGATAGATTTGAGAGTAGAGACCGGGATGGGAGCCCAAATGGCTAGCTCTATAGGTTTTCTAGGAGGAATTCTGACATCCCATGCCACATAATTATGGTTGGCGATAGGTAGCATGGTTGGTGGAGAGTTTGGGACACTTATGTGACAGGTTCTAGTTGGTACCAACCCTAATGGTGGTACTAACAAACCAAGGTTGTTTACTATTTGGGATCTTGTGATAGGTTGGTGACTCATATACTTGCTTAAGGTTTAAGCACATTTTGCGTGTCCCACCGGGCGTGCCAGGAAAAAAGAAAAACTATTGATTCCAAAAATTGGCAAGGTAACAGACTTTTGTCGGAAACTCGGTTAAAGGGGGGACCTATTATGCTAAACTGAGTGACCTCTCGATTTTAAAGTAGTCGGCTCTTCTATAACTGGGATTTTGAATGGGAAAAGGAAGCAAATATAAAATGAAAGGATCTAACTAGGGTGATGCGCCAAGGTTTAGATATAAGGCACGATAGATCTATCTTGTAGATACGATCTAAGGGCCCATTCAAATATTTGTTATGCTCGAAATAATGACCATTAAAGGGAAAAGACCTGAATAGTTTATTTCATGAGATAAAACAATTTGCACAGAGCTATACTAGAAAGAAAGAGTCAAAGACATGGTTCTAAATCAGCATTCTATTCAAATCATTGAAGCTGCAAACAAACTACTTCAAAAATAGCACAGTATAGAGTTATCAATAATTAAGAGATAGAAAGGCCAAATTACAAGGGTACAGTCTGTGAGTCTTTTACAATTATTAAAAAAAATAAAGGTCTGATGTCTTCCTGATCCTTCTATAGATATTCTAAACTAGCAATAATCAACTCTGTAATTGCTACTTTAACTACTTACTAACTAACTGGTAAAACAACAACTCTCTCTTCCCTCACAAGAGAAGTAGTATATATAGCCAAGCGCATACACCACTTGAAAGATTGTAAAAAGATATCCATCATGAATCATAATGCTTTCAGCAATTATTCATCATGACCATTGTAACAGAAATATTCTCGAGCATGAATCCAGTCGTTTTCCAGCAAGATACATTCCCTGCAAAATGATGGCAGTGGTCCTGATCAATGCTATGCAAACAAGTTTCACCCCCTGGCGAAACCATTTAGAGCACGTGGCAGTATGGTCACCTGGTGATTGCACTACCTCTCTCTTTGTATACAGTTGTGCCGAAGGAACACGTGGAGGCATTTCGCAACCCGTAGTTCGGTCTCCTCATCCTTTGTTGAGAGCTTATGATGAGAAGACATGTGGCAGAATTTCTGTTATCAGCACCGCTTGAGGGGCTCGCCAAAATTCTACACGGGTGAAGGTTACGTGGTAGGTAGTCGGGACTCAAAAGAGAAGGGAAGGGAAATCCCCCTTCGATGAGTGCTTTGGTGACACATGGCGGCATTTAGTCGAGGGTGTTGAAAGATTGTCAGGAGGCTTTCAAAATCATTGGAAGCGATCGGAAGTCGAGAAAGACATCGAAAATAACCCGAAGGGAGCAAGGGGGTATATAAATATCCACAGTATAGATAACCCCTCAACCTTGATCCACTAGACTCTCCACATGATTTGCAGCTAACTAGATATGGTTATCAAATTATGCATAGGGTGACTAAGAACATATGAGAATCGGTGGCACTCCATAAGCTTCATCTATTACCACTATTTATAGCTAACCTATAAGTAACCACTTAGAAAACAAGGTGTACTTATTAACCACTAAACTCAATAAAATTTATCCTAAGGATTAAAACAAATTAAAAATTTATTGAACTATAAGGAGTCTATAATCCCTAATTATCAAACATTTTTTATAAGTTACCATGTAGTGATAGATTAATGACTAAATAAAAGTAAAATACTAATCTTAGGATAGATACATTATCTATTAAGAATTGTGACCTTATGATAATTCAATTAGAAATAAGTAAACTTGAAAGGGTTTGACTATCTTTCATTATTGCAATGCAACAATGATAGAAAGGTGAAATTTAAATATATTCAAGACTAAAGTAAATACAATAAATTTAATTCCATAGCTTGTTTTCTTAAACAGAGTAGTGATAGTACAACTAACTCAATTTTCAAGTTTAATAATGTGACCATGACACTTATACATGTGAATAGGAATATTCTATGTTCTCATGTAATTGTATCAATTTATAGTTCAACATTATAGTAATTTATTAAATACATTAGATAATATGCTTTATCCCTCCCATTCTATCTCATTCCCATAATAGGGTTTCACAACTAATTAGTCATTATCATAATTTATCATTAACATAGAAGAGTCTAAACACTAGGATACATACTCATTCACCATTCATTCATCTTAATGAACCCTTTTATGAAATATTTAAACTCATTAACTATGATAACATGGTATTTCAGGGGTCTTATTAAAGAGATGAAAAAATTATCATTAAAAAATCATTCTAAATGGGTATCTCATACTAGAATATAACAAAATCATAACCGATTGATATGTTTGGCTCCAAGTATGATTTTATAGCTGCAAATTGTAAGACAACAAAGTACTAAGATAGTAACCAATATAAAATATTAACAATATGGTTCTATTAACACAAGGAAAAACTACCCCTTCATATCATTGTTACTAACAAAATATTTTAAAAATAGACACTTAATACTACCAAACCCTACTAGTGTATATATTTTAAAGGGTGCAATAATTTATTGAGGTAAACTATAATAACAATACAAAGCAGTCTTAAATTGGCTCTTTGCCAAGGATATAAGAAAGTTTGGGTGGAGGGTCATTCCCTAAATATTATTAATAATCTAAAAGCAGTCTCTCCCCCATCGTGGACTATTGCTACCTTGATTAAAGATTCTATTGAAATCATGAATTCTTTTGATAATGTTTATATTTCCCACATTTTGAGGGAGGGAAATAAGTTAGCTGATTTCTTTGCTAACTTTGGAGTTAAGGAACAAAAGACCTATGGAATTTTAATGATCCCATTCATTTTGAGGTGATGGCTATCATCATTAATGAGAATTGATATTTTTTGGATCCTTGTTGGCATGGTGGGATGTATGTCCTTTATCACGTGGATGAAAGATTTGAATGAGGGTAATAAAGTTTTCATTTCTAAGGACATATTTTACTTGATTTGCAGCTACGCTTCATTATTACCGTTTTGTCCTCTGGTGGGTTTCGCACGGATTCTGGGTGCCTATAGCCAAAGTTTCTAGAGGCTTCCTTTTTATATTTACGGCTTGGGTGGGGTGTCTATCATTTTTCAAGTGTTTTTGATTGTGTGTGGAGCTAAATTCCAAGATGGGTGGGGACATGCATCATGTCAAGCCCAAGTCATGTGACATTGTTAAGCAGAAAATGAAGGTGTGGGAGATCCTTGAGAAAGGTGGTCTTACTGTCTTTATGGAAAAACTACATGGTTTCAATGTGAAGGTTACTGAGATGGTAGCTAAAGGTTGGAATGACGAGATCCTTAACTTGGGTGGCAGAGAGATTGTGGTCGATGAAGAATATATTGCTCAAGTTACTGGTTTGGCCATACATGGGATGAAGGTCTTTAGGGACAAGAAAGATTTGCAAGATGCTATGGTGATTTTCTTCAAGGGTAACGAGGTGGTGAAGCTCAGGAAGGTTAAAAGTGGTGGCTAGTATAGGAGCAATTTCAAAGTGCTCTAGTATGACCTGGTGGAAGATGTCATGAGGTATGTTGGTAAAGCCCGGGAGGGTTATGAGACGAAGTCGGGAGAAGAAAGGGTTAGCAAGCAGTCCAAGGGAAGAAGGCTTATTTTGAATAAGGAGTCAGAATCTGAAAAAATATGATGATGCTGACAAGGTTATGGATTCCTTTTCCTCCTTTGAGGAGGGTCCTTCTTCCCTTGTTCCCAGCAAAATGGGGTTTCATAAGCTTGTTGATAAAGGGGGCTACACTACATGTGATGATGCAGATGTTGTGGCTCATCCTATGGTTGCCAAGGATAAGACTGACCTATATGGGGAAGGTTCTTCTCCTCCTAAAAATGCCAAGGATCCTGAGGCGGGAAGTCGTAAGGGTAGGGAGTTGAGATCTGCTAGTCAAATTTTGGAGAAAGGGTTTCTCGCTCTCTCTTGCTGGTGATGTTTATGGTGAGACCTCCCCAATTGTTGATAATGGGTTTGTACAGGGGAAGGATGGTGTTGTGGGTGGTGGTCACACTGGGGGTTCTGAAAAAGTGGAGGGGGATATGGTGTTGAAAAGGAAGACCATGGTGGAGGATCTTGCATGCTCCATCTGCAAGATGAAGTCTCTGGCTCCTATGGGTAAAGGTAAGGACATTGAGGTTGATAAGATTCAAGATAGTTTTGTTAATGAGGAGGATGTTGTGGAGGATAGGGTTGAAAATTTTGATAGGGAAATTTTGTTTGATGTGTTGGGCTCGGCCCGTGTTACTGCTAATATGCAGTTTAAAAAAATTTAATGGTTTTTTCATGAAATTAATAGAATTAATGTTAAGATAAGAGGTGTGGTGAGTAAGGTTGAGGACCTTGCTATCCAAAGCCAAATTGACAATTTAATGGAATCGCTGAACATTGTGGCTAGTGTTGTGTCTGAGGAAACCATTAATCTGAAGCAAAATTTAGAAGGCAAAATTTTATCCCTAGAGGAGAAAGTGGATAAAATTGGGAAATTTTTGATGAAGAGTGGTGAGGTTACTAGGATGGTGGGTACTCTGGATTCTGCTATGAGGAAAGTGGTGCTGAAAAGTGGTGAGGTGTCTAAACTTGGTGGCACCTCGAATTATGTCATGATGATCTCTCCTCTGATCATTGCTAAAAATAAAAAAGATTATGGGCCTATTGTTGTTTCTGTTGTTGGGGATAAAGTGTTGGATGCAGGTGGTGTTGGTGAGATGGATACTGATAAAATAGATTTTGATTGAGGAGTTGAAAACTGGTGGGCCTGGGGCTAGAATGAGAAATAAAATGAAAGCTAAGGTTGGGACTTCTGGGAAGGAGGTTTCTGATACTATGGAGGACGAGCAAAAAATGGTTGATACTGAAATGGAAGTTGTTGAAACCTTGAAGAATATGTAGTGTGTGTGGTTGGCTTCTTTTTGGCTGATGGTTTGCTTTCGTTGGGCTAATTGCTGCGTAGTATTATTTTCCTTTTTGATCAGTTGTTCTCATTTGTAAAGGGTTTTGGGGCCCCTTCAAAACTTGTTTTTTACCTTTAATCAAAACAATACAAAGCATCAAATGAATATTTAAATTAACCAAAAAATATCTTAAATCATTCTGCTTATGTTAGTTACAAATAGTAATAAATAATTGAGATTGAACACATAAAAATAATATTTAAAAAAACATGTATTATTATTGAATGAATGTCAAGCAATGCCAATACCTAGTAAACATGATGGGATACCAAATATACAAATATGTCATCCCAAACGAGCAATATTCCAAGAATCCTTTGAATGGAAAGATTCCCCATTATTTTATTTAATAAGAATTATTCATACAACTACTAACATATTATGAACACATGCCCGAACATAGTTCATATCTTCTTTGCATGCCAATGTAAGTGCTTAGAGTGGAGTTAACTAGATTTGGGTAGATTTATAGGTGACCATTGGCTACCAAAACTCCCAAACGATCACATATTCATGAGAATATTAGGGATTTTTATCCCATCATGAAATGTTCACAACAAATAATTTAGTCATTGAATCACAAAATTCAAATAGTCTACCCATCGATCTAAACCTCATTTCCTTTATTTTTCATTTTTTTCTCCTTCATCTCACTATGTATCTTTCACCAATCACATGGTCCAACAATTTTGAATCAAAATTTATTCACAAATAGGTTTAAATACAAAAGACCAATTTTAAAATTACCTTATGAATTCAACTCAATTAAGGTTAATTATACTAAAATACAAAAAAATAAGATTAATAACAATAAGGAATAATCTAATGGGTTTTGCTCTTCGTAGTTTGAAGGCATGTTTGTTGGTTTATTTACTTAAGCTCTGCTTTGAATAATGGTATGAGGAACAAGGGATCCCTGAAAAGTTGATAGAAGGTCAGTGACATGTGAAGACTTAGAAGATTTTGTGATAAAGTCAAAGGAATGTCGGGCTTGTCAGTTATGAGTGTCACCTACCAACTTCAACATATTTTCAATCCAAATTTTCCAAAGCTCACTAACAATGGAAATAGGAAATATTATCATGTAAATATTATAGCTGGATCAAAAGCATAAATTAGGCCCTCTTGGGCACTTTTGTAATTACTTACTTTTATTATTAATATATATAGGCTATTAGCCTTTTTCCCAAAAAAACAATAAGGAATAATCTTGAGTGATGGTCACAACATCAAATAAAATCATCAACACTCTAAACCATAATGACATAAGCCATTATGGGATGACTCATTTTTTGACACTATCATTTACTTGAATTACCATCAAATATCCAATAAACAAACTATTAGGATGAATTTATCTTTCATAATAGTACCTAACATGGGACATGGGAATAAACATATGGATCTTTTGCCATACAATTTTCAAAAAAACTTACAATAAGAAAAGTATTATAACCCCAAGATTAAAAACCCATTTCACATCTACCAACATCTTAATTTAAGTAAGTTTTCCATAAAATGTGAATAAAATTAACTATCAAATTCTCATCCACATGCAATTCTTAATACATTAATTGTGGTTATGCTCAAACAATTTCTTGTTAATGGGGGATATAATGTGGTTTCTCATAGTCGTAACATTTCGTTATGTTTAAGAATGAGGATCCCTCCAAATGGCTTATGGAAGGGTAGACATATAGGCTTTTAATTGAGTGGATTGATGGTCAAGATTATTTAAGAAGATTGATATGTAGGATTAAGTTGGTTATTTGGGAATGAGATGGATGATGGAGAAAGAATATATATATTTCTTTTATGATTTTTAGGTGTAAAGGTGGGATTTAAATAATAATTTTTATTTAAATCATGTGAGGTGGGAGGGGAAATTAAATAAATGTGATATTTATTTATTTAGGACTTTATGAGAATAATCAAAATAATAAAATAAATTATTTTATTCAATTAATTAATAAAAATAAACAGGTAGGTGATGCTAGGATGTGGGTGATTTTTAAGTATCTACATTTCCCCTCTTTGAGATAGCATTGTGACTATATGAAGCAGTGCAATTTCAAAGAAAATAAAATATAGTGGCTTTAGAAGAGATAGGACTAGTTGTAGGATGTCTTCATCATTAGAAGGAGAGGAGTGATGAGAAGAAAAGTAACTATTCTCCATTGATTTATGATAGATGGGTTTGAAGAACATGGGTGTGCTCTTAAAATGGATGGATGATGATAAAAGATAAAAGGATATGGAAGGGTAAAAAGATTAGGATAAGAAAATTAGTTATGAGATCCAAAGGGATGGTAGATGGGGATATATGGTAGGTCATAGTCATTCTAAGGCATTTTGAACAACCTTTATTTGATAGAGAACTTGAAATTATGCACCAAGGTATAAGGAGTAAGGTGATGATGTGTCAAGTGCATAAATGACTAACCCAAAAGGAAATTTTGCATACAAGCATATGTCAGAGAACACTATGATATGGAAGAACATGATATCATTGTTAAAAATAAATATGATAGATGTAAGAAAAATGATAATGCATGCAAGAAAACAAGAAAACATGCATAAACATTGCAAAAAATATATGTTTTCCCTGGGAAAGCTAAAATTGATTTATTTGATTTAGATGATGACGATGACGATGACAATGATGATAGAATTTTTTTACAATAATAATAATGGGAGGATTATGAATAATACATCCGAATAATAATATTGTTGAAAATAAGTCAAAAAAGGCATTAAGAATGATTTCCCTAATGATGATCATTTGAGTAAAATAGGTCAAGGTTTGCAATGAAGTTGGAAACAAAATTGATGGATTATTTGGATGACGCACTAGATTGGTTAATAATATTTTATTGATTATTGTTGCATGCATATGGATTGTGTTAAGGGTACTCAATTGCTTGGAACTAAAGACAATGGAAAACCAAGTTGATGGAAAAGGATGAAGTGACAGAGGGACTGTTTATATAGGGGATGAGATGGATTATGGGATGATGTATTCAAGATATTGGAAGGTGTGTCAAGATGTGATCTCTAAGGACTATGGTGGATAGGAATAAAATGGAACATACTAGATGTAGTGTAATGGATATATAATGTTGTAAGGGGAGGGTTAGTAGAGAAAGTAAGGCTTGTATAGTTCACAATATGTTTGGATATTATTCCCTTATCCATATCAATATTAAATTAGGAAATGACGATGGATTAGATATGATGAGATAGGTAGTATAGTAAAATGCATCCCCTTGCATTTTCACACTTTGTTGGGCCCGCTTTGCTTTATTTTTGCTTCTTTATGGCTTAATTGGTCCTATTTTGCATCCACAAGCCTAATAAACTATATATTTTTATGGAAAATCCTAACAAACATCAAAAGATAAATGATCATCTAATTTTTATGTTTGTGTGTCCCTAATTTGTGGATTGTGACTAAGATGCCACCTTGGGCTTCTTTGTCCTCCATGGGTCTTGGGACCCTGATTTTGAAACCTCTCAATTAGGTCACTTTTTGGATTTTGTGCCCCAAAAATTGAGCCTCAGGACTAAGATTCCACCAAGGGCATCTTAGTCCTCCTTGGCTTATTTTTAGGGTCCAATTTCATATTCAGGCGGGATTTAGCCTCCTTTAATTAATGATTCCATATGTTGGCTTGTTGTACAGTAATTTTGGGATGTTAAGCATGAATTAGTACAAATACAAGGTTCCTCCACTCATTTTTCCTAACAAGCATTCAAGTATTCATTGCGAAGGCAATTTTATATATTCAAGAACAATTCATCAAGTTTCAAGCATCATATCAAGGATTGTTCTTGCATCATGTGTGTTGTTGTGCTAACATTTGTGATGTAGGTTTTTTATCTAAGCAAGCATTTCAAGTCCATATCTATCAAAAATTTCAAGATCCATATTCATTGCAACCATTACATACAAGTTTGCAGCATTTGTAAGGGTTTGGTGAGTTGTAGCATTGCATATTGTTCATTCACCATTTCCTTCATCATTTCTATTTCATTTCAAGGTTTAATTACCAACAAGGTGTTGACCAAGGAAAACCCCCATTCACTAACAATCATCAATTTTTTCCATCTTGTCCATTTGTGTTTGCAAATCTAATTTGTAGACTTGAAGATCACTTGGAGTGCAGAGTTGTCAAAGTTACAAATTTGTGTTGTCAAAGTTTCCATCTTCACGAAAACTCACCTATAGGTCAGATCCAGCTATTCCAGAACCTGAGATCCGAGGAGAAGCAATTGCAAATCTAGGAGCTCAGGATCACATTCACACTTTTTAGAAACTCAGGTCAAGACTAAGACGAGAATAAAGGTGTATTAGTCCTCCAGGTGGAATCTTTCATTGATTTTTTAGGATTTTGTTCCGTTATCTGAAGGTTTTCTGTTTTCCCCAAAAAATAGCAGTGAAACTAAGACAGGTATAAAGTTATCTTAGTCCTCCTAGGCATATTTCAACAGTCTGTTTGCACTTCCAAAATCCTTTTTGCATCTCTAGGATTCTCAAGTACACATACCCTAACTTGGAGTTGTTCATTTCTAGTATTAGTAAGCTTCATTTTTCTTATTTTAATTGTTTTGCATATCATAGTGTGTTTTCAAACATTATTGTTTCCAAGCATTTGCTTGGTGGTGAACCCCTTAATCTAATAGAATACTCCCTCCTAAGTCCTCCTAATTGTGAATTAGCTCACCTTGAGAGGTTGATATTCAATATTTTTAGGGTTCTTAGAACATTATTGAATGTTAGATGGAGAAAGAGTGATGTTCTATGTAGAGCTTCCCTTTTTTAACTAATCATTTTGGTGAGCCCAACTTTTTGTAACATTCATTTTCAGATTTGGAGTCCATTACATTCCTAGATCTAGGTTGCATTCATTCTTGCATTGTATTTTGCATTAGTTAAATTGCATCTAGAGTTTCTCATACTTAGTGAAATTGCATCTAGGGTTTCTAATATTTACATTAGTAGAAGTGCATATAGGTTGCAATTTTGATTTTCTTGCATCATTTCACCTCATTCAAAAACTAAAAAAGTGCATTTTTCATCATCTTAATTACATCTAGAAACATTCTTATTCCATTCAAAATTGAAAAAAATTGCATCCACTTTTGCATCCAATTGCTTGTTATTAGTTACTTTTTCTTGCCTTCATTTCCACAATTTTTTGTTTCCAAACATCAGGTCCCTAGGTAGGCAACCTGGGAACACTATTATCAACCCAAATTTTTTTGATTTTCTTTAAAAAAACCCTTATAGGGACAAAAACACCCTTGGTGGCGTCTTAGTCCCTCTCTGGTTTTCTATTGCACTACCCTGTATGAGTGATTTGCTATCTGTTTTAGCTTCTAAAACCTTCGAATTGCAGTTTTCAGGATTTGAATCAGCATTTATATTCTTTTGTTTGCTGGCATTGGTTATCCATTTCAGTGGCTTGACTTTTTGTTTCATGTGCATTTTACTAAATCTAGTTTAAAGTGCTTCATTTCATTTATTTCTCAATTTCAGATTTGTATTCACAACATTCCATTTTCAAATCATTGCATTTCATTCCATACGAGGTCTTTACATGGCATTTTAAGTTTGTATAGGTTATGTTACATTCAATTCATCGAAAATAGCATAATTTACATTCATGGAAATTGTGGATAGAATTAGATTCTTGCACTTTCCTTTAATTAATGATTCATGGCAATTGTGACCTATAATGAGAACTAAAAACTAAAAAAATCAAAACAAACAATTCAAAAAATACTCAACTTTAGAAAAAGTATATCATCCAAGCCCTTTAGTAGTGATGACTTAGACATGCTAGATGAAGTCCTTAAGAACTTCCTCTCACTAGGCTCATCCACTAAAGGTTTCACACAAGAGGATGCAAGCATTGGAAATCATGACAATTATAATTGTTCTTTTCCTGATACCTCTCCTATTAGTGACACACGTATCTCAGTGATCGGAGACACAATAATTGACAATCATGAAAGTCTTGTTTGTCCTCCCTCTTGGAAAGATACTATGACACACAAAGCTAAGATCGTGACCACTACTTTACCTAGTCTCCATTCATCTCCCAATACCTCCCCTACTTGTGAAAATTCTTTAGTGAATAAGGATACAATTGTGAATGATCATGATAAACACATTTGTGTGGAGGATATGTTGAAATTTGAGAGCTATGACAATCCTACCTCTCCTACTCGGGAAGACATTATAGGACATGGGGATGTAATTATAGATAATCATGACAATCAAACCTTTCCTTCTCCTAATATATTTTCTATACATGAAGAAGATAGTTTAGTGTTAGAAGATATCCTTATTAAGACTCATAAGAATCTTATTCCTCCCTTTCCTGATGCCCCTACCATTTGGGAAAACCTATTTGAATAAAAAAATTCAATCATTGATAACCATAAAACTCCTAGTTATCCTTCTCTTGATCCCTCTCATATGAGCGATGAAGCTACTTTACCAAATCCAACCATTAAATGTGATGAACTTACTGTTTGCAACTCTCCTAAAAGCTCTTCTACTAGAATAAATATTATGGCACAAGAGAATGAGACCTTAGATGACCTCATGGATAACAATCAAATTTCCCCCTCTCCTAATATCTCTCCTATTGATGAAGAAGATATTATTGTGTTTAAAAATTCAATCGATGAGAATCCTGAAGAAAATATTATGGAGCAATAAAATACCATCATTGACACATAAAACAATCTAACCATTGATAACCCCCTTACTTGTGATGAAGTTATTCTACAAGAAACAAACATTGAATGTCATGAACATCTAACTTGTAGTTCTCCTAAAAACTCTCCTACTAGGGAAGGTACCATGGTGCAAGCAAACGACAACCTTGATAAACTTATTTCAAACAATAGGAATATGAATTTCTTAGACGAAGATGATGAAGTGGCATTAGACTACCCTTCGCTAAGAGATCATACAAAAAAGGACAAGTGTGTTATGAACATTAGAGCTTCTTCAAGTCCTCTAATTATAAAAACTTCTAACCCTAAACTTACCATTCATCCACCCTCACAACAACCAAAACTTCAAAAGAAACCTATGCTCATCTTAGAACCACCTAAAAGGAAACTCGATAATGATAATGTTTCACACCAACTGAGTTACAATGACATTTCTCACATCTATAACAAAGTGTATACAATCAAGGCCAACCTTGAACCATAAAAACTTATGAAGCAACTTGGGAAAATATGTGGTTCTATAGAACAAGGTACACATCTTGGTTATTGTCCCTCAAAATAAAATCCTTCATTCAATATCAACACTATCACAAAAGATTCTTCCAAGATAACTTTAACTTTGATGCATTTGAAACTCATAGATATCTCATTAAATATGTATCAAGTTGACACCTTGTTTACTCATCATTATAAATAACATTAGTTGATGCTCCTTTCCATTTAATAGTTGTAGGATCATAGCATACTCACTATTTCATGGCATTCCCTTTTTGCAAGGAACAACATATCATCATTCATTCTTGGCTCACCCTTGTCCTGCACTAAGTGGGGACAAGGGGTTGATAGCCTTTTCCTCATATGTCACTTTTCATTGTCTCTTTTGTCTAGTCGATCACCTTTCATGTATATATAAGAGCAAGCTTGGGATGTGGACAACATGCCTTAAGTTGGCTCGCATGTGACATACTATATTTTCCTTTTCATCTTTTGGCTACTTTAAAGTCATTTCTCACAGTATAGTGTTAGAAATTTCTTTAAAGTTGGGGCATACATTGGCATTATTTTAGCATGATTTCATTTGCATTTGTTTTTCCATGTTCCTTGATGCAATTTTATTTCTTCATACGATGTGTTTTCCTCCTTGTCATGACATTGGGAGTAATGTCCTTCAAGAGTGTGAACTATCTCAGCATATTATATTTCCCTTAGTGGTGGTGTGATGCACTACATCCCCTAAGTGGTGAATCTTTTATCCTTTGACTGGTCCTCTCTTGGAGACGTTAGGAATGATGTCCACTAAAAGTAAGACCTTGCATGAACTAAGCAAAATCCCTTTGAACATCTTTCTTTCTTGTTGCATTTTCCTTTTGTCTTTATTAAAGTCATTGAGGTATGGCTTTGATACAGACCTCTTGGGGCTCACCTGGTGAACAACTAGCTTCACTAGCCCATGTGACCATGCATTTTTGTACCTTATAATTAAATTCATGGAGATATGGCTTTGATATGCTCCTCCTCGGCCTCACCTAGTGGAAAACTAGCTCCTACTAGCCCTTGTGAGCGTGTTTTTTGTTTGCATAATGGACAGCTCGTTCCACTTCTAAACCCTCTTCAAGCCTAAACCCGTTCCATCGCATTGGAAAGCTAGTTGAAGCTTGATCCATTGCAGTTTCTCTCTTTTTCTTTTGCCTTTTTTTCCTATCTTTGATGGTGTATGCTTGCAATTTGATTTTGGCTTCATATATCATCCAAAAGTGTGTTCCTTGTGCCTATGTTGGTTTGTCATAGGATCTAAACCTTTGGGGCTTTATCATCCCTCTTAATCGATTGCCATCTTATCTTTATGACATTTGTACATTTAACCCCTCTTGATTGCGTGGTTGGCTACTTTAGTGTGATTTTAAAGAAAGTTCATCCTCTCACTAAACTGGGCGCTAAATGTAGTATAGTAAAATGCATACCCTTTCATTTTCACACTTTTTGGGCCTGCCTTGATTTATTTATGCTTCTATATGGCTTAATTGGTCCTATTTTTCATCCACAAGCTTAATAAACTATATATTTTTATGGAAAATCCTTGCAAACATCAAAAGATAAATGATCATCTAATGTTTTTGTCGATGTGTCCCTAATTTGTGGATTGGGACTAAGATTCCACCTTGGTCTTCTTTATCCTCCATGGCTCTTGGGACCCTGATTTTGAAACCTCTTAATTAGGTCCCTTTTTGAAGTTTGTGCCCCAAAAATTGATCCTCGGGACTAAGACACCACCAACGGCGTATTAGTCCTTAGCTAATTTTTTGGTTCCACTTTCAAATTCAAGCGGGATTTAGCCTCCTTTAATTAATTATTCCATATGGCCGCTTGTTGTGATGTAATTTTGAGATGTTAAGCGTGAGTTAGTATAAATACAAGGTTCCTCCACTTATTTTTGCTAGCATGCATTCAATTATTCATTCCTAAGGCAATTTTATGCATTCAAGGGCAATTCATCAAGCAATTGGAGCCATCATCAAGTTTCAAGAATCATATCAAGGATTTTTTTTGCATAATGTGTTTTGTTGTGCTAACATTTGTGATGTAGGGTTTTGATCTAAGCAATCATTTCAATTCCATATCTATTAAGCATTTGAAGATCCATATCCATTGCAACTATTACATACAATTTTGTAGCATTTACAAGGGTTTGGTGAGTTGTAGCATTGCATGTTGTTCATTCACCATTTCCTTCATAATTTCTATTTCATTTCAAGGTTTAATTACCAATAAGGGGTTTGACCAAGGCAAACCCCCATTCACTGACAATCATCAAGTTTTTCCATCTTGTCCATTTGTGTTTGTAGATCTAGGTTGTAGACTTGAAGATCACTTGAAGTGAAAAGTTCTCAAAGTTTCATAGTTGCATTGTCAAAGTTGGCATCTTCACAGAAACTCACCTACACATCAGATACGGTTGTTCCAAAACTTGAGATCCAAGGAGAAGCAATTGCAGATCTAGGAGCTTAGGACCACATTCACACTTTTCAAAAATTCAGCTAGGGACTAAGATGGGAGTAAAGGCATATTAGTCCTACAGGTGGAATCTTTCAGTGATTTTTCAGGATTTTGTTTCGTTATCTGAAGATTATGTGTTTTCCCTGAAAAATAGCAATGGGACTAAGACGGGAGTAAAAAGGTCTTAGTCCTCCAAGGCATATTTCAGTAGTCTATTTGCATTTCTAGAATCCTTTTGGCATCTCCAGGATTCCCAGGTACACATACCCTTACTTGGAGTTGTTCATTTTCAGTATTAGTAAGCTTCATTTTGCTTATTTTAAGTGTTTTGCATATCATAGTGTGTTTTCAAACATTATTGTTTCCAAGCATTTGTTTGGTGATGAACCCCTTAATCTGATAGAACACTCCCTCGTAAGTCCTCCTAATTGTGTATTGACTCACCTTGAGAGGTTGATAGTCAATCCTAATAGGGTTCTTAGAACATTATTGAATGTTAGTTGGAGAAAGAGTGATGTTCTATGTAGAGCTTCCCTTTTTCAACTAATCAATAGGTATGAATGGGGAGGATAGATATAGAGGATGAACTAGATAATATGGAGCTAGGTATGATGGAATAATATTTTCCCCCATTTATAGGATGTGAGTAGATGGGGGATTTACACATTACACCTTTTTTTCAAGTTTTCATCATTGACAATCATAAAAGTCTTGTTTGTCCTCCCCCTTGGAAAGATGCTATGACACACAAAGTTGAGATCATGACCACTACTTTACCTAGTCTCCATTCATCTCCCAACACCTCCCCTACTTGAGAAAATTATTTAGTGAATAAGGATACAATTGTGAATGATCATGATAAAAACATTTGTGTGGAGGATATGTTGACATTTGAAAGCTATGGAAATCCTACCTCTCCTACTCAGGAAGACATTATAGGACATGGGGATGTAATTACAGATAATCATGACAATCAAACATTTCCTTCTCCTAATATCTTCTCTATACATGAAGAAGATAGTTTAGTGTTGGAAGATATCCTTATTATGACTCATAAGAATTTTATTCCTCCCTTTCTTAATGCCCCTACCATTTGGGAAGACCTATTTGAACAAAAAATTATAATCATTGGCAACCATGAAATGCCTAGTTATCCTTGTCTTGATGCCTCTCCTATGAGCGATGAAGCTACTTTACCAAATCCAAATGTGAAATGTAATGAACTTATTGTTTGTCACTTTCCTCTAAGCTCTCCTACTAAGATAATACTATGGAACAAGAGAATGAGACCTTACATGACATCATGGACAACAATGAAATTTCCCCCTCTCCTAATATCTCTCCTATTGATGAAGAAGATATTATGGTGTTACAAAATCCAATCAATGAGAATCCTAAAGAAAATATTATGGAACAAGAAAATGTCATCATTGGCACGCAAAACAATCTAACCATTGATAAACCCCTTACTTGTGATGAAGTTATTCTAGAAGAACCAAACATTGAATGTCATGAACATCTAGTTTGCAGTTCTCCTAAAACATCTCCTATTAGGGAAGGTACCATGGTGCAAGAAAATGACAACCTTGATAAAATTCTTTGAAACAATATTAATATGACTTCCTTAGACAAAGATGATGAAGTGACATTAGACTACCCTTTGCTAATAGATCATGCAAACAAGGACAAGTGTGTTATGAACATTAGAGCTCCTTTGAGTCCTCTAATTATCAAAACACCTAACCATCAATTTACCATTCATCCACCCTCACAACAACCAAAATTTCAAAAGAAACTTGTTCTCATATTAGAACCACCTAAAAGGAAACTCGATAATGATAATTCTTCACACCAACTGAGTTACAATGACATTGCTCACATATATAACAAAGTGTATACAATCAAGGCCAACCTTGAACCTGCAAGACTTATGAAGCAACTTGGGAAAGGATTGGATGCTATAGAATCCTTAATTTAATATCAACACTATCACAAAATATTCTTCCAAGAAAACTTTAACTTTGATGCATCTGAAACTCATAGATATCTGTGTCACAAAAAAGTGTAGCCTTGAGATTTTTCACTCATTTGGGCCTTTTCCTATGGATTTTGGCCTAATTTTTCTTAGACATAATGTTTTAATTGTTGGATTTTGTGGTTGTGTTGTTGATATTTGGTTGTAATTGATGTCAACACTATTAGCATTAATGTATTTAAGACTGTATATGTCGAGGATTTTGAGAAAATTGTAATAAAATATGTTGCAGGTTGTCTATGAAGCAGTGAAGATCAGTATGATGGAAAGTTAAGTATGTTGATAGTGAGAAGTGGACTAAAGGGTTTATTTTTTAGGTGTATCTAGTTTATCCACTGAAAGTTTCAGAGGTTCGCCTGAATATTTGAGCAAGTTATGATTTTTTGTGTTCCGAAAATTATTCTACTACTGTAGTTGGTGTTCCTAGAAGAAGATAATGTGATTCTGGTAATATAAGTTGTTGTGAATTCTTTTGTGGTGTTCGTGTATGTTTCTAGATCATTCCCTATCTATGTTGCATGTTCACATTCATCTTTGTGCTCGCGATCGGTGATTTTCTCTTGTGTGTTCATGTTTTTCATGTTCATGGCCGACAAGGTGCTTGTAGCTTGTTGTGGATCTTTGAGGAATAATTTTTGAAGGTGTTTTGTGTTCTAGGGTATTGCTTTGGGCCTCTATTATGTTGTGGCCGACCTTGGTAGATTCGCATTAATAATCTTTATTGTTTTGGGCCGACAATTTGTATTCATCTTATTATTTTGTTGAAACTGACATGAAGCGATGTACTTCCTTGTTGTGGCTATATATAAGTGATTTTTTCTTCATTTGAATGTGAGTAAGCAAGTGTGTGTGCATGAATAATGTTATAAATCTTTTGAAGGCAAAGCAGAGTGTGAAGAAGAGTGAATAATTTTTCATGTGCTTAGCCAGGACTGTAATCAAGCATTAGCAAATGCTATTTTCTCAGTTCAAGATAGATTTCAGATGGATTTAATCTAAATATTACTATAAGATAGTGAGTCTTCCCTTGGGCAGTAAGCCTTTTGTAATTGAGCAGTGAGCTCTAGGTAGTGTGCCTGAATGCATGTGCATTCCCTATTTTTCCATACTTTTAACAGAGTATAAACTTATGGATTAACCTCCATCGTGGTTTTTCCCCTAACAAGGTTTCCACATAAAAATATTGGTGTTATGTGTGTTTCTGATGTGTTGTTGATTTATGTTTTCATGGTTATTAATCAGATCTGAGAATATGGGTTAATAAATTTAATAAGTTTGAAATTATGTGACAACTAATTGACCCCCCCTCTCAGTTGGCTGCCCTAGTGTTTCCAACAATAATGTGGCCAACACATTCACATTAGGCCATGAATGCCTGCAAATCAACAAAAACCTAATATTGTCTTACAATAGTGTTGTGAAGTGTTGTAACACATTTCCTCACTTTTCTAGGAATTTTTTACAATAATTCATTTAAATAACCCCCTTCCAAGCCTTATTCCAAAGTGTTGTAAGGTGTTGTAACCAACCCTCACACTTTCCTAAGCTTTTCATCAATAAATCAACCCTTTCTTATGACATAATGGCCCTTTAATGCACTCATAGGTCCTACTTAAGTGTGTTTCAGAAGACAATCCCGACAAACATCATTAATCACCTTTTAATTCTTGACAACCACCTGAAATTACCCAAGTGGACTAATTCACCACCTTGGGCGACTTAGTCCCATTTGGCATAAAAATCAAAATTAAATCAAATTTCTAGCAGGATTTTGTCTCCAAAACCCTAAGTTCGTCTTGTGATGTGTTATTTTCGAGGAATTAGGGCATAACATGTATAAATAAGGGTTTTTCTCCTCATTTTAACCGCTCCCAACAACAAAATCCTCCATCTTCATAAGCAATCAAGCAATCTATCTTCTTAAGCAAGCATTCAATCACTAAGCACATCAAGCAACATCCATTGAAGTTGATCACTTGCATATCTTCAGACTTCTTCAACAAGGGCTTGGTGAAATGTGTTACTTGCATGTTATTCAATCATCTTTCCCTTTACATTTCATTTCAATATTTAGGGTTTGATTACCAACATGGGGTTTGACTAAGGCAAACCCCCATTCTCTAACCCTAACCCTTTTCCCCTCTTTGCATGTATGTTTTGCAAAATTTGTATGCAGATTAGTCAAAGAGTAAGGTGCTAAAAGGTGCCATCATTCCATCCACATCATTCCAAGTCAACAAACCCTAAAAGGAGCTTGAAGATAACTTGCAGGTCAATATATGAAGATTTAGACACAGGTCTCTATCAGAAACAAAAGTATAAGTGGGTAGCTACAAATTCCAATCTTGAGATTCTCAAAAGTACCAGGTGGACTAAGTCACCATCATTGGAAAATTATTCCTATTGTCAGGTCAAAAAAGTGATCTCTACAGATCTAGACACCCATTTCCCCGAAACTGGTTCTAGCAAAGTTTCCACAAAGCAAGACTAAGTCGCCCAACTTGGTGTAAGTGTCCCAATCAACATCAATAGAATAATCTAGAAGATTCTAGAGCTCCTCTTCATCAACCTTCAGTTTCTAGGTGCACCACTTATGCTTCCTTCAATTTTGTTACAGTTTGCATGCATTTAGGTCATTCTTAGCACATTTTACATAGTGTTTTTAATACACTTGCATTACATTAGTTTACATTTCATAGTTAGTTCATTTCATTACTTTGCAACATTTAGACACATCGTGTTTCACACACACATCACACCCCTTAAACACATTAAAACCCTAATCTTGAATGAACCCACAAATTCCTTGGAGCGGAAAGAACACTCTCTAGCTTCTAGGTGAAAAACCCTCTGAGCCTTTGGGTGAATCCTCTTTCCCATAAAATCTATGGTTCAATATCTCATTAAATATGTATCAAGTTCACACTTTTTTTACTCATCATTATAAATAACCTTAGTTGCTTCTCCTTTCCATGTAATAGTTGTAGGATCATAGCATACTCACTATTGCATGTCATTCCCTTTTTTCAAGGAGCAACATATCATCATTCATTCTGGGCTCACCCTTGTCCTGCACTAAGTGGGGGAAAGGGATTGATAGCCTTTTCCTGCTATGTCACTTGTAGTTGTCTCTTTTGTCTAGTCAAACACCTTTCATGTACATATCAGAGAAAGCTTGGGATGTGGATGACATACCTTAAGTTGACTCACATGCGACATACTATCTTTGCCTTTTCATATTTTGGATACTTTAAAGTAATTTCTCATAGTATGGTGTTAGCAATTTCTTTAAAGTGGGGGCATACATTGGCATTATTTTAGCATGATTTTATTTGCATTTGTTTTTTGATGTTCCTTGATGTGATTTTCTTTCTTCATACGATGTGTTTTCCTCCTTGTCGTGACATTGGGAGTAATGTCCTTGAAGAGTGTGACCTATCTCAGCATATTATATTCCCCTTAGTGGTGGTGTGATGCACTGCATCCCATAAGTGGTGAATCTTTTATCCTTTGGCTAGTCCTCTCTTGGAGATATTAGGAATGATGTCCACTAAGAGTAATACCTTGCATAAACTAAGCAAAATCCCTTTGAACATCTTTCTTTCTTGTTGCATTTTCCTTTTGTCTTTATTAAAATCATTGAGGTATGGCTTTGATATGGACCTCTTGGGGCTCACCTAGTGAACAACTAGCTTCACTAGCCTGTGTGAGCATGCATTTTTGTACCTTATTAAAGTCATGGAGGTATGGCTTTGATATGGTCCCCCTTGGGCTCACCTAGTGGACAACTAGCTCCCACTAGCCCTTGTGAGCATGTGTTTTGTTTCCATAGTGGACAGCGTGTTCTACTTGTAAACCTTCTTCCAGCCTAGACCCAGTCCACCACATTGGACAGCCAGTCGAAGCTTGATCCATTGCAGTTTCTCTCTTTTCCTTTTTCCTTTTTTTCCTATCTTTGATGGTGTATGCTTGCAATCTGATTTTGGATTCATATATCATCTGCAAGTGTGTTCCTTGTGCCTATATTGGTTTGTCATAGGATCTCGACCTTGGGGGCTTGATCATCCCTCTTGATTGATTGTCATCCTATCTTACTAAAATTTGTACATTTGAACCCCTCTTGATCGTGTGGTTGGATACTTTAATGTGAGTTTGAAGCAATTTCATCCTCTCACTAAAGTGGGCGCTAAATGTAGTGTAGTAAAATGAATACCCTTGCATTTTCACACTTGTTTGGGACCACCTTGCTTTATTTATCCTTCTCTATGGCTTAATTGGTCCTATTTTGCATCCACAAGCCTAATAAATTATATATTTTTATGGAAAATCCTAACAAACATCAAAAGATAAATGATCATCTAATATTTTTTTCTGTGCCATTAATTTATGGATTGGGACTAAGACACCACCTTGGGTGTCTTTGTCCTCCATGGGTCTTGGGACCCTGATTTTGAAACCTCTCAATTAGGTCCCTTTTTGGAGTATGTGCCCCAAAAATTGAGCCTTAAGACTAACACACCACCAAGGGCATATTAGTCCTCCTTGGCTTATTTTCAAGGTCCAATTTCAAATTCGGCCAAGATTTAGCCTCCTTTAATTAATGATTCCATATGTTAGCTTGTTGTGGTGTAATTTCAGGATGTTAAGCATGAATTAGTATAAATACAAGGTTCCTCCACTCATTTTTCCTAACAAGCATTCAACTATTCATTCCTAAGGCAATTTTATGCATTCAAGAGAAATTCATCAAGCAATTGGAGCCATCATCAAGTTTCAAGCATCATATCAAGGATTGTTCTTACATCATGTGTGTTGTTGTGCTAACATTTGTGATATAGGGTTTTGATCTAAGCAAGCATTTCAAGATCCATATCCATTGCAACCATTACATACAAGTTTGTAGAATTTGCAAGGGTTTGGTGAGTTTTAGAATTACATGTTGTTCATTCACCATTTCCTTCATCGTTTCTATTTAATCTCAAGGTTTAATTACCAAAGAGGGGTTTGACCAAGGAAAACCCCCATTTACTAACAATCATCAAGTTTTTCTATCTTGTCCATTTGTGTTTGCAGATCTAGGTTGTAGAATTGAAGATCACTTGGAGTGAAAAGTTTTCAAAGTTGCAAAGTTTCATTGTCAAAGTTGCCATCTTCACAAAAGCTCACCTATAGGTCAAATTCAACTGTTCCAAAACTTGAGATCCAAGGAGAAGAAATTGCAGATCTGGGAGCTCAAGACCACATTCACACTTTTTCATAGATTCAGATGAGGACTAAGATGGGAGTAAAAGTGTCTTAGTCCTCCAAGTGGAATATTTTAGTGATTTTATGGGATTTTGTTTTTTTATTCAAAAACTTTTGTGTTTTCCCTGAAAAATTGTAACAGGACTAAGACGAGAGTAAAGGCATCTTAGTCCTCCAAGGCATATTTTAGCAGGTTTTTTGCATTTCCAGAATCTTTTTAGCATCTCTAGGCTTCCCAGGTACACATACCCTAACTTGAATTTGTTCATTACAAATATTAGTAAGCTTCATTTTTCTTATTTTAAGTGTTTTGCATATCATAGTGTGTTTTCAAACATTATTGTTTCCAAGCATTTGCTTAGTGGTGAACCCCTTAATCTGATAGAACACTCCCTCCTAATTCCTCCTAATTGTGTATTGAATCGCCTTGAGAGGTTGATAATCAATCCTATTAGGGTTCTTAGAACATTATTAAATGTTAGTTGGAGAAAGAGTGATGTTCTATGTAGAGCTTCCGTTTTTAAACTAATTTTTTCGAACTTGACTTTCTGTAACATTCATTTTCTGATTTGGAGTCCATTACATTCCTAGATCTAGGTTGCATTAATTCTTGCATTGCATTTTGCATTAGTTAAATTGAATCTAGGGTTTCTCATACTTAATGAAATTGCATCTAGGGTTTCTCATATTTGCATTCGTAAAAGTGCATATAAGTTGCATTATAGCTTTTCTTGCATCATTTCACCTCATTGAGAAACTAAAAATTGCATTTTTCATCATATTCATTGCATCTAGAAACATTCTTATTACATTCAATTGCTTGTCATTAGTTACTTTTTCTTTCCTTCATTTGCATAATTTTATATTTCCAAACATCAGGTCCCTAAGGAAGCAAATTGTGAACACTCTTATCAACCTAGAATTTTCTATTTTTTTGTAAAAAATCCTTACTGGGACAAAAATGCCCTTGGTGGCATCTTACTACCTGTCTGGTTTTTTGTTGCAGTACCCTGTCTAAGTGATTTGCTATTTGTTTCAGCTTCTAAAACCTTCAAATTTCATCAGGAGGACTAAGATGCCCTCTCTAGCATCTTAGTCCCTGTGGAAAGTTAGATTGCAATTTTCAAGATTTGAATTAGCATTTTTATTCTTATGTTTGCTAGCATTAGTTATCTATTTTTGTGGGTTGACTTTTTGTTTCATGCATTTTACTAAATCTAGTTTAAAGTGCTTCATTTCATGTATTTCTCAATTTCAAATTTGTATTCGCAACATTCCATTTTTAGATCACTGCATTGCATTCCATACTAGGTCTTTACATTGCATTTTAAGTTTGTATAGATTCTATTACATTCAATTCATCAGAAGTAGCATAATTTACATTCATGGTAATTGTGGATCGAATTAGATTCTTGCACTTTTCATTTTCAGCATTACTTCCTAATTCACTTAGATCAGATTACACTTAGCAGCCATTAGAAAATGAAAACTAAAAACTAAAAACATCAAAAGAAATCATTCAAAAAATGTGTAACTTTAGAAAAAGCATATCATCCAAGCCCTTTAGTAGTGATAACTTAGACATGATAGATAAATTTCTTAAGCACTTCCTCTCACTAGGCTCATCCACTAAAGGTTTGACACAAGAGGATGCAAGCATTGACAATCATAATTGTTCTTCTCCCGATACCTCTCCTATTAGTGACACACGCATCTTAGTGATACGAGAGACAATTATTGACAATCATGAAAGTCTTGTTTGTCCTCCTACTTGGAAAGATAATATGACACACAAAGCTAATATCATGAACACTACTTTACCTAGTCTACATTCATCTCCCAACACCTCCCCTACTTGTGAAAATGATTTAGTGACTAAGTATACAATTGTGAATGATCATGATAAACACATTTGTGTGGAGGATATGTTGACATTTCAGAGCTATGACAATCCTACCTCTCCTACTCGAGAAGAAATTATAGGACATGAGGATGTAATTGTAGATAATCATGACAATAAAACCTTTCCTTCTCCTAATATCTTCTCTAGACATGAAGAAGATAGTTTAGTGTTAGAAGATATCCTTATTAAGACTCATAAGAATCTTATTCCTCCCTTTCCTAATGCCCCTACCATTTGGGAAGACATATTTGAACAAAAAAATATAATCATTGGTAACCATAAAACTCCTAGTTATCCTTCTCTTGATGCCTCTCCTATGAGAGATGAAGCTACTTTACAAAATGCAACCATGAAATGTGATGAACTTATTGTTTGTAACTTACCTAAAATCTCTCCTACTAGGATAAATACTATGGCACAAGAGAATGAGACCTTAGATGACATCATGGACAACAATCAAATTTCCCCCTCTCCTAAAATATCTCCTATTGATGAAGAAGATATTATGGTGTTACAAAATCCAATCGGCAAAAATCTAAAATAAAATATTATGGAACAACAAAATTCAATCATTGACATACAAAACAATCTAACCATTGATAACCCCCTTAATTGAGATGAAGTTATTCTAGAATAACCAAACATTGAATTTCATGAACATCTAATTTGTAGTTCTCCTAAAAACTCTCCTACTAGGGAAGGTACCATGGTGTAAGCAAATGACAACGTTGATAAACTTCTTTCAAACAATAGTAATATGACTTTCTTAGATGAAGATGATGAAGTGACATTAGACTACCCTTTGCAAAGAGATCATGCAAACAAGGACAAAGTGTGTTATGAACATTAGAGCTCCTTCAAGTCCTCTAATTATCAAAACTTCTAACCCTAAACTTACCATTCATCCACCCTCACAACAACAAAAACCTCAAAAGAAACCTATGCTCATCTTAGAACCACCTAAAAGGAAACTCGATAATGATAATGTTTCACACTAATTGAGTTGCAATGACATTGCTCACATATATAACAAAGTGCATACAATCAAGGCCAACCTTAAAATTGCAATACTTATGAAGCAACTTGGGAAAGAATGTAGTTCTATAGAACAAGGTACACATCTTGGTTATTGTCCCTCAAAACAAAATCCTTCATTCAATATCAACACTATCACAAAATATTCTTCCAAGACAACTTTAAATTTGATGCATCTGAAACTCATACATATCTCATTAAATATGTATCAAGTTGACACTTTGTTTACTCATCATTATAAATAGCATTAGTTTTTGCTCCTTTCCATGTAATATTTATAGGATCATAGCATACTCACTATTACATGTCATTCCATTTTTGCAAAGAACATCATATCATCATTCATTTTGGGCTCACCCTTGTCTTGCACTAAATGGGGGCAAGGGGTTGATAGCCTTTTCCTTGTATGTCACTTGTCGTTGTCTCTTTGGCTAGTCGATCACCTTTCATGTATACATAAGAGAAAGATTGGGATGTGGACGACATGCCTTAAGTTGGCTTGCATGTGACATACTATCTTTTCCTTTTCATCTTTTGACTACTTTAAAGTAATTGCTCATAGTATGGTGTTAAACTAGCAATTTCTTTAAAGTGGGCGCATACATTGGCATTATTTTAGCATGATTTAATTTGAATTTATTTTTCCATGTTCCTTGATGCGATTTTATTTCTTCATACGCTAATTTTTCCTTCTTTTCGTGACATTGGGAGTAATTTCCTTCAAGAGTGTGGCATATCTCAACATATTATTTTCCCCTTAGTGGTGGTGTGATGCCCTACCTCTCCTAAGTGGTGAATATTTTTACCTTTGACTGGTCCTCTCTTGGAGACATTAGGAATGATGTCCACTAAGAGTAATACCTTGCATGAACTAAGAAAAATTCCTTTGAACATCTTTTTGTCTTGTTGCATTTTCCTTTTTTCATTATTAAAGTCATTGAGGTATGGATTTGATATGGACCTCTTGGGTCTCATTTAGTGAACAACTAGTTTCACTAGTCTGTGTGAGCATGAATTTTTGTACCTTATTAAATTCATGGTGGTATGGATTTGATATGGTTCCCCTCTGGCTCACCTAGTGGACAGCTAGCTCCCACTAGCCCTTGTGAGCGTGTGTTTTGTTTGCATAGTGGACAACGTGTTCCACATGTAAACCCTCTTCAAGCCTAGACCCAGTCCACTGTATTGGATTTTCTGAATCAATCTATGAAATTACAACCCATTAGAGAACACGATGTCTAGTTTACAAATATATAATTTTTATTAATATTGGATTATATTTGTTATTTTTTAATTAATTTCTAAGAAAACTAGCCCATAAACTTGAAATATTAGTTTTTTTTGTTTTTTAATAACTTTTTATGGGTTAAGTTTCTTGTAAAAAAAATTATATAGCATCAATATTTAGACAATTCTCTACACAATGAAAAAAAAACATTAAAAAAATGTTTAGTTTAAGTCCAATTATGTTGTCTGTACATGCTAATTTTGAAAAACAACAATTAAGGCCAATAAAAATTCAATTAAAATAAATTATAGAAAAAATTCCTCATCAATATTCATGTTGTTAGCTCTCTTTTCCCAAAAGGAATTAATGAAATACTTTTATTTAGGTCAAAAAGTGGTGTTCGTATACATGTGCATGGTATGGTAAAAAAACGAGGACTTTTAAAAAGTGGTTTTTATACATCCCTATCAAAAATTAATTTCTATAATCTGGGTATTTGAATAAATTACATATTTGGAAACTAGATTCAAAATGCTAAATTTCATAGTACTCACTTTTTTTAAGATTTATTGTGTAATTTCCTCAAATTTTCAGTCCAAGTGTGACAAATTCTAAAAACCAACAAAAACACTTCCACTTTTTGAGCTTTTTGTGGACCCAACTTCTTGCATCAGCCCGGATACTTTAGTGTGAGTTTGAAGTGGGTTCATCCTCTCACTAAAGTGGGGGCTAAATGTAGTGTAGTAAAATGCATACCCTTGCATTTTCACACTTGTTTTGGCCTGCCTTGCTTTATTTATGCTTCTTTATGGCTTAATTGGTCCTATTTTGCATCCACGAGCCTAATAAACTATATTTTTATGGAAAATCCTGACAAACATCAAAAGATAAATGATCATCTAATGTTTTTTTTTTGTGTCCCTGATTTGTAGATTGGGACTAAGAAGCCACCTTAGGCATCTTTGTCCTCCATGGGTCTTAGGACCCTAATTTTGAAACCTCTCAATTAGGTCCGTTTTTCGAGTCTGTGCCCCAAAAAATTGAGCCTCGAGACTAAGACACCACCAAGGGCGTATTAGTCCTCCTTGGCTTATTTTTGGGGTCCAATTTCAAATTTGGGCTGGATTTAGTATCCTTTAATTAATGATTCCATATATCAGCTTTTTGTGGTTTAATTTCAGGATGTTAAGCATGAATTAGTATAAATACAAGGTTCCTCCACTCATTTTTCCTAACAAGCATTCAATTATTCATTCCTAAGGCAATTTTATGCATTCAAGACCAATTCATCAAACAATTGGAGCCATCTTTGAATGTTGTTCATTCACCATTTCCTTCATCATTTCTATTGCATTTCAAGGTTTAATTACCAACAAGGGGTTTGACCAAGGCTAACCCCCATTCACTAACAATCAACAAGTATTCTATCTTGTCCATTTGTGTTTACAAATCTAGGTTGTAGACTTGAAGATCACTTGGAGTGCAAACCTATCAAAGCTAAAAAGTTGCATTGTCAAAGTTGTCATCTTCATAGAAACTCACCTTCAGTTCTGATTCGGTTGATTCAGAACCTGAGATCCGAGGGGAAGCAATTGCAGATCTAGGAGCTCAGGACCACATTCACAATTTTCAAAAATTCAAATCGGGACTAAGATGGGAGTAAAGGCTTCTTAGTTCTCTAGGTTGAATATTTTAGTGATTTTTTGGGATTTTGTTTCGTTATCCGAAGATTTTGTGTTTGCCCCAAAAAATAGCAATGGGACTAAGACAGAAGTAAAGGCATCTTAGTCCTCCAAGACATATTTTAGCAGTCTATTTGCATTTCCAAAATATTTTTGGCATCTCCAAGCTTCCCAAGTACACATACCCGAACTTGGATTTGTTCATTTCCAGTATTAGTAAGCTTCATTTAGCTTATTTTAAGTGTTTTCAATATCATGGTGTGTTTTCAAACATTAGTGTTTCTAAGCATTTGCTTGGTGGTGAACCCCTTAATCTGATAGAACACTCCCTCCTAAGTCCTCCTAATTGTGAATTGACTCGCCTTGAGAGGTTGATAGTCAAACCTATTAGGGTTCTTAGAACATTATTTAATGTTACTTGGAGAAAGAATGACGTTCCATGTAGAACTTCCCTTTTTCAACTAATCATTTTGGTGAACCTAACTATTTGTAACATTCATTTTCTGATTTGGAGTCCATTACATTCCTAGATCTAGGTTGCATTCATTCTTGCAATTCATTTTGCATTAGTGAAATTGCATCTAGGGTGTCTCATACTTAGTGAAATTGCATCTAGGGTTTCTCATATATGCATTAGTAAAAGTGCATATAGGTTGCATTTTTTATTTTCTTGCATCATTTCACCTGATTGAAAAACTTAAAAGTGCATTTTTATCATCTTAATTACATCTAGAAATATTCTTATTGCATTCATAATTAAAAAAATTGCATCCACTTTTGCATCCAATTGCTTGTCATTAGTTACTTTTTCTTGTCTTCATTTTCACAATTTTATGTTTCAAAACATCAATTCTCTGGGTAGGCAACCTAGGAACACTATTATCAACCCAAAATTGTTTGATTTTCTATAAAAAAACCCTTATTGGGAAAAAAAACACCCTTGGTGGCATATTAGTCCCTCTCTAGTTTTTTGTTGCAGTACCCTGTCTGAGTGATTTTCTATCTATTTCAACTTCTAAAACCTTCAAATTTCATTAGGAGGACTAAGATGCCCTTTCTAGCATCTTAGTCCCTATGGAAAGTTAGATTGTAGTTTTTCAGGATCTGAATCAACACTTTTGTGCTTTTGTTTGTTGGCATTGGTTATCTGTTTTAGTGGGTTAACTTTTTGTTTCATGTATTTTACTAAATCTAGTTTAAAGTGCTTCATTTCATGTATTTCTCAATTTCAAATTTTTATTCACAACATTCCATTTTTAGATCATTGCATTGCATTACATACTAGGTCTTTACATTGCATTTTAAGTTTGTATAGCTTATGTTACATTCAATTCATCAAAAGTAGCATAATTTACATTCATGGCAATTGTGGATTGAATTAGATTCTTGCACTTTTCATTTACTCCCTAATTCACTTAGATCATATTAAATTCAGCAGTCATTAGAAAACAAAAACAAAAGACTAAAAACATTAAAAGAAACAATTCAAAAAAATTGTAACTTTAGAAAAAGCATATCATCCAAGCCCTTTAGTAGTGATGACTTAAACATGCTTTATAAACTTCTTAAGAACTTCCTCTCACTAGGCTCATCCACTAAAGGTTTCACACAAGAGGATGCAAGCATTGACAATCATGACAATCATAATTGTTCTTCTCCTGATACCTCTCCTATTAGTGACACAGGTATCTTAGTGATAGGAGACACAATCATTGACAATCATTAAAGTCTTGTTTGTCCTCCCCCTTGGAAAGATACTATGACACACAAAGCTGAGATCATGAGCATTACTTTTCCTAGTCTCCATTCATCACCCAACACCTCCCTTGTAAAAATTATTTATTGAATAAGGATACAATTGTGAATAATCATGATAATCACATTTGTGTGGAGGATAAGTTGACATTTGAGAGCTATGATAATCCTACCTCTCCTACTCCAGAAGACATTATAGTACATGGGGATATAATTATAATAATCATGAGAATCAAACCTTTCCTTCTCCTAATATATTCTCTAGACATGAAGAAGATAGTTTAGTGTTGGAGGATATCCTTATTAAGACTCATAAGAATCTTATTCCTCCCTTTCTTAATTCCCCTACCATTTGGGAAGACCTATTTGAACAAAAAGTTCCAATCATTGCTAACCATGAAACTCACAGTTATCCTTCTCTTGATGCCTCTCCTATGAGCAATGAAGCTACTTTACAAAATCCAACCATGAAATGTGATGAAATTATTGTTTGTCACTTTCCTAAAAGATCTCCTACTAAGATAAATTCTATGGCACAAGAGAATGAGACCCTAGCTAACATCATGGACAAAAACCAAATTTCCCCCTCTCCCAATATCTCTCCTATTGATGAAGAAGATATTATGGTGTTACAAAATCCAATCGATGAGAATCCTAAAGAAACTATTATGGAACAAGAAAATGCAATCATTGACATGTAAAAAAATCTAACCATTCATAACCCACTTACTTGTGATGAAGTTAATCTAGAAGAACCAAACATTGAATGTCCTGAACATCTAGAACTTCATAGTTATCCTAAAAACTCTCCTACTAGGGAAGGTACCATGGTGCAAGAAAACAACAACCTTGATAAACTTCTTCCAAACAATAGTAATATGACTTCATTAAACGAAGATGATAAATTGACATTAGACTACCCTTCACTAAGAGATCATGCAAACATGGACAAGCGTGTTATGAATATTAGAGCTCCTTCGAGTCCTCTAATTAGTAAAACACCTAACCCTCAACTTACCATTCATCCACCCTCACAACAACAAAAATTTCAAAAGAAACCTATGCTCATCTTAGAACCACCTAAAAGGAAACTCGATAATGATAATGTTTCACACCAACCGAGTTACAATGACATTGCTCACATATATAACAAAGTGTATACAATCAAGACTAGCCTTGAACTTACAAGACTTATGAAGCAACCTGGGAAAGGATGTGATGCTATATAACAAGGTATACATCTTGGTTATTGTCCCTCAAAAAAAAATCCTTCATTCAATATCAACCCTATCACAAAATATTCTTCCAAGACAACTTTAACTTTGATGCATCTAAAACTCATAGATATCTCATTAAATATGTATCAAGTTGAAAATTTGTTTACTCATTATAATAAATAACATTAGTTGTTGCTCCTTGCCATGTAATAGTTGTAGGATCATATCATACTCACTATTTCATGTCATTCCCTTTTTTCAAGGAGCATCATATCATCATTCATTTTGGGCTCACTCTTGTCCTACACGAAGTGGGGGCAATGGGTTGATAGCCTTTTCCTCATATGTCACTTGTAGTTGTCTCTTTTGTCTAGTCGAACACCTTTCATGTATATATAAGAGCAACCTTGGGATGTGGATGACATGCCTTAAGTTGGCTCGCATGCAACATACTATATTTTCCTTTTCATCTTTTGGCTACTTTAAAGCAATTGCTCTCAGTATGGCGTTAGCAATTTCTTTAAAGTGGGGGCATACATTGGGATTATTTTAGCATGATTTCATTTGCATTTGTTTTTCCATGTTCCTTGATGCAATTTTATTTCTTCATACGATGTGTTTTCCTCCTTGTCATGACATTGGGAGTAATGTCCTTCAATAGTGTGACCTATGTCAGCATATTATATTCCCCTTAGTAGTGGTGTGATGCACTACATCCCCTAAGTGGTGAAACTTTTATCCTTTGACTGGTCCTCTCTTGGAGACATTAGCAACAATGTCCACTAAGAGTAAGACCTTGCATGAACTAAGAAAAATCCATTTGAACATATTTCTTTCTTGTTGTATTTTCCTCTTGTCTTTATTAAACTCATTGAGGTGTGGCTTTGATATGGACCTCTTGGGGCTCACCTAGTGAACAACTAGCTTCACTAGCCCATGTGAGCATGCATTTTTCTACCTTATTAAATTCATGGAGTTATGGCTTGTATATGGTCCTCCTGGGGCTCACCTAGTGGACAAGTAGCTCCCACTAGCCCTTGTGAGTGTGTGTTTTGTTTGCATAGTGGAAAACGTGCTCCACTTGTAAACCCTCTTCAATCCTAGAACCGGTCCACCGCGTTGAACGGCCAGTCGAAGCTTGATCCATTGCAGTTTCTCTCTTTTCCTTTTTCCTTTTTTTCCTATCTTTGATGGTTTATGGTTGCAATCTAATTTTGGCTTCATATATCATCCGCAAGTGTGTTCCTTGTGCCTATGTTGGTTTGTCATAGGATCTCAACCTTGGGGGCTTTATCATCCCTCTTAATCGATTTTCATCCTATCTTACTAACATTTGTACATTTAAACCCCTCTTGATTGAGTGGTTGGATACTTTAGTGTGATTTTGAAGCAAGTTCATCCTCTCACTAAAGTGGGGGATAAATTTAGTATAGTAAAATGCATACCCTTGCATTTTCACACCTGTTTGGGTCTGCCTTACTTTATTTATGCTTCTTTATGGCTTAATTGGTCCTATTTTGCATCCACAAGCCTAATAAACTATATATTTTTATGGTAAATCTCGACAAACATCAAAAGATAAATGATCATCTAATGTTTTTGTCTATGTGTCCCTGATTTTTGCATTGGGACTAAGATGCCACCTTGGGCGTCTTTGTCCTCCATGGGTCTTGGGACCATGATTTTGAAACCTCTCAATTAGGTCCCTTTTTGGAGTTTGTGCCCCAAAAATTGATCGTCGGGACTAAGACACCATCAAGGGCGTATTAGTCCTCCTTGGCTTATTTTTGGGGTCCAATTTCAAATTCGTGCGGGATTGAGCCTCCTTTAATTAATGATTCAGTATGTCGGCTTGTTGTGGTTTAATTTTGAGATGTTAAGCATGAATTAGTATAAATACAAGGTTCCTCCACTCATTTTTCCTAACAAGCATTCAAGTATTCATTCCTAAGGAAATTTTATGCATTCAAGGGAAATTCATCAAGAAATTGGAGCCATCATCAAGTTTCAAGCATCATATCAAGGATTGTTCTTGCATCATGTGTGTTTTGCTAAGACTTGTGATGTAGGGTTTTGATCTAAGCAAGCATTTCAAGTCCATATCTATCAAGCATTTCAAGATCCATATCCATTGCAGCCATTACATACAAGTTTGTAGCATTTGCAAGGGTTTGGTGAGTTGTAGCATCACATGTTGTTCATTCACCATTTCTTTCATCATTTCTATTTCATTTCAAGGTTTAATTACCAATAAGGGGTTTGACCAAGGCAAACCCCCATTCACTAACAATCATCAAGTTTTTCCATCTTGTCCATTTGTGTTTGCAGATCTAGTTTGTAGACTTGAAGATCACTTGGAGTCAAAATTTGTCAAAGTTACAAAGTTGCATTGTCAAAGTTTCCATCTTCACGGAAACTCACCTACAGGTCAAATTTGGTTGTTCGAGAACTTGAGATCTAAGGAGAAGCAATTTAGATCTAGGAGCTTAGGACCACATTCACACTTTTCAAAAATTCAAATTGGGACTAAGATGGGAGTAAAGGTTTCTTAGTCCTGCATGTGGAATCTTTCAGTGATTTTTTGGGATTCTATTCTGTTATCTGAAGTTATGTGTTTGTGCCAAAAAATAGCAACGGGACTAAGATGGGAGTAAAGGCGTCTTAGTCCTCCAATGCATATTTCAACAATATGTTTGCATTTCTAGAATCCTTTTGGCATCTCCAAGCTTCCCAGGTACACATACCGTAACTTCGAGTTGTTCATTTCCAGTATTAGTAAGCTTCATTTTGCTTATTTTAAGTTTTTTTCATATCACAGTGTGTTTTCAAACATTATTGTTTCCATGCATTTGCTTGGTGGTGAACCCCCTATCTGATAGAACACTCCCTCCTAAGTCCTCCTAATTGTGTATTGACTCACCTTGAGAGGTTGATATTCAATCCTAATAGGGTTCTTAGAACATTATTGAATGTTAGTTGGAGAAAGAGTGATGTTCTATGTAGAGCTTCCCTTTTTCAACTAATCAATAGGTATGAATGGGGAGGATAGATATAGAGGATGAAGTAGATAATATGGAGCTAGGTATGATGGAATAATATTTCCCCCCATTTATAGGATGTGAATAGATGGGGGATTTACACATTACACCTTTTTTTTCAAGTTTTCATCATGGAACTTATCGAAGGTTTCATACTAATTTTTTTCACCATTGGATGATTATTTCTCTTTACTTTTTTCATGTTTTGATTTTTTTTAATTTCTAGTTTCTAGATGAAGGAGAGTGATCTAGATAAATTGGTGTGGATGGGGTTTAGGGAGATGGGTGGAGGACTCAAACATTTATTTCCATGATGATAGTATCCCTTCCAAATAATGACTTTGGTAGGAATTGTGTGCATGGATGTTTCTAGAAATAAAGCTACATGGGCTTCTTCAAAATTTAAACATTGCACTAACATAGCTTTAATATTAAAGGATGCTAGCAGAGGATATGGAATGGATGAGGACATGAACAATGGGTAATGAGTTATGTAAAATATTAAATTACAAAGATGTGTTGGTGGATGTATGTTGGATAATGGGTCTAGGGGGTTGAAATATGATTAGATGAAAGGATGGGATGGTAGTAACATGAGGGAATGTCATTAGATGAAGGGAACTAGGACTAAAAATTGTATACACCATGTTGGAGGATAAATCTTTAAGTTAGGATGGGATTTTGGATGTTGGGAGTTAGATGAGGTAATTAGGATTGTAGATTATAGGATGCAGAGGCCCAAAATGGATTTAAGATGTTTAGGAAATAGGAGGGAAATTTATGATTTTTTATTTTGGGACATAGGGACCCAAAATGGATGTAGGATGTTTATGATGGGGATACTTGGATTTATATGGAGAAATATGGGATTAGGATGAAGGATAGGGATATTTGGAACTAGGAAAAGAAGGATCCTTTGGAATGGTTGGGCATGCAAAGTTTGATGCTCCTTTTAAATATATTTCTTTTTATATAAGATCCACATTATTTTTTTGCATTCTTTTTTATTGGTGGGCCTTGGTGGCCTTTTCAATCAATTTTAATATTGGATCGAATATTACATTGATATTGCATGGTGGCATGTTATGGTGTGGTTGTCCTTAGATTTTTGTGGATTATTTTAGATTTATATGTGCTTCCAAATGTGATGGTATAGTCTCATGGGGAGAAAGTACCTTAACACCCCATGAATTGTGTGATGAATTAATTATGCTGGAATATTTCCAATGATGTGTGCAATTGTTGGTCTTGATTGAGGGTTGTGAGGGATGGATGGTTACAATACAGTCGATGAAATGAATAGTGGGGGATGATTGGATTGATAGGGGTGATGTGTTTGATAAAATTATTGGTGAAAATGATATTGTGAGAGGAGTGAGGAGAGGTACCAATTTTCATGTTGGAAGGAGTTTCATTAGCCTTATTGGAGGAGTGAACAATGTACTTGTCATGAGTTGAGGCCCTAAAATCTTGAATTTTCTTTTGTTTGGATGGGTTCTAAGATCCCTTGCTCATGAAGGCCTATTGTTTTGCCTTGATAATGCATGTTTTTGAAAAAAAAAATTGATGAGATACTTGTTACTTGAAAACAAGAAAAATATCCATTTTTAGATGGGTAAGGAATAATTGTAGTTGTAGTTTTCTCAAAAATAAGATAATTGGATTGAATAAAGATGTAGGAACCAAGATGGTAGGATTACCATTAATGAATGGGTTTAATGGGGATTATTAGATCTTGAGATGGTAAATAATCATGGAAGGGATTATTTGGGATGCTTAGATCATGAATTGGGTGTGGACATGTGTGGGCATCTTTGGAGAAATCTCTTGCCATAGATGGATTGGTTTGGATGATATAAGGGAGGATTTTTTCTTTATGTTGTTAGAATTTAGTGCATGGAGGGACTCTTTGAGTTGTGCACATGGATGGGAAGGTAAATTTTATGTGTATGTATAGTGAACTTATTGGATTTGATGGATTTTGGATTAATGATTGCATAATCAATGAGAGATCTAGACATGGGATCATCACTATTGTTGGATGGAATTAATTTGTTTTTTATTTGTGGCCTATAATTCTTTGTGAATATCACTTGGTTAAAATCCCTAAATAAATGACATGAGATGGACTATGAATTTTTTGAGGACGAAGGATTTGCATAGGGGGTGGAGGCTACAATGCATTCACATGAGAGGGTAATTTAAAATATGAATTTGTAAAACATATCATTTTTGGTCAGATCAAATAGTTCACGCCCTTGTCTATGCTTCCACATTTTTCATAAATGTCTACCAGGGTAGTCACCACTATAAAATTTGACAAAAATTTTGTCCTTAATTCTTTCTTGAATTCCATACCCTATTATAAAACTTGCATTTGGCATAAGCAGGGTGGCTACAAGCAAAGGTTGTGAAGTTTGGCCCTACCTATGCAAGCAAAGGATCCAAATTCTGGCTTTACACCTAACCATTGCATTTTCTTGAAATTTCTTGAAGCCTTTTCAACAAATTCAATTATGTGTTTATCCTGCAATCATGGCATTCCATGAGATCACATTTATTTGAGGCATTCGATCAAAGATTTCACGTGCCTTGTCTATGTCTCCACATTTTGCATGCATGTCTATCAAATAATTTCCCTTTTGTTTTGCTGCAATGACCATATTCCATGCTAAGCTCTCTTTCTTTTAATTTGTTCAAACTTTTGAAGTGTGGCAATGGTGACTTGAATTTTCTTATGCGCGGGAATTGAGTGGCTGACTTTTGACTGTTACAGTTTACGAGATTGGTTAAGGAATAGAAAGGAAGTTGGTGCAAGCAACAGATTGCATGGCACTACACCAAACACCAAAGCGGTCAATGCTTAGAGTGTGTTGGTTAAGCTCAACCATATTGTATGAGTAACATGTCTATATTCTAGCTTAATAGAACATACATATTTGATACAATTTAAATATGTTTTCAAAAATTTAATATATAAATAAGATATTTACATAATATTTTAAGAAATGACACATTAATGTTAATTATTATACTATAAATTGTAGGATAATGCATGTCTATATTCTAACTTAATGGAATGAGTAGCTACATGCATTTATTAATAGTAAAATTTTTATAGTTATAATTATTTAATGTATTATAAAAAGTCAAAACATAAACATGCAATGATAATTATTATTTTTATTTTTATTTTTTTTGATAATGTAACTCATATAATTTTCAAAAACATATCAATAAATAGATTTAAAGTAAAATAAATATAAAATAATAACATTTTTTTGTCATACAAGCATGTATATGTATTATGTAGTTGAGTCACCTTGTCCTTTCCTTAAATATTGGATGATATTGCAATACACTTTCCTTATCCCTTGTATGTCCCTAACAACATGAACAATCAAACTATGCTTTAATGATCATAATATATTAGGTTGCATTAAGAAGTGATCTTGAGAATGAATAAGACTACAAGCCTATGAGAGACAACTTAGAAGGTCTGAAAATGTTCAAACAATTATGTTATAGTATTTCAAACCTCTCTTCTATTGTGATTTGTAATAGATTGTGTTTTTTCCTTTAGTATTTTAATCATTATGGTGCATAAAGCAAGAGGATCAAGCTGAAAAATGACTAGACGTATCATTAAGTAAACATTGGTCACCAATAAATCACTTGTAGACTTAGAACATTCTTTAAACTACAATGGCATACACATCTTACTAGGCATTATCGAGTTTGTTTCAAAAATTACTAGACTTTGAAATTGTAAAATCCTCTCTTGTTTCTATGCTTTCATTTTATGTGTCAAATTTTTTGAGAGAGACAACAACATTTACGTGGTGTTGATCTTAGAAGAAAGAAAACATATATATGATATTGAAAGAAAAATAGACTAATTATACCAACAATATGTGGCATGGATCTTATTCAATAAAAGGGTGAATACATTGAATCAAATTTCGGTAGATATTTGTTTTAAATTAAGAAGACTCAAATTAGAAAATATAATATTAAAAGAAAATATTTCTAAAAGAAAAATCAAGAACATCCTTATTTTACTAGCCTTGTTATAATATGTTTTTTAAACCAAGTTACTGTTGACCAACTCCTTGTAGAATTAACTAGCACCCTCTTATGCAAGGAGGTTGTCTTCATAATAACGAGAGTATCATATCAACTAATTTCCATTTAGTTATGTTCCTATTTTGATAAAATGGCTTTACTATGCTTGATATGTTATTTAAAATTGACACCATGATTTCTTACCTATATCTATTTTAATTACATTGTGGGCCCATTACCCACAAGTTCTAAAACCATTTTCACATCATAAAAGAGAAATTAACATCTTGCAACAGTTAAAATAATAATATTTCATATGGCATAAAACTTATTTGGTTCTCTTAGCCTTAAACATGGTGACATGTTAGATTTTTACAAGGGGAGAAATCACCTCTAATTTTTAAAAATACTTATTGATCTTTCATGGTGTGAACATGGTTTTGTATAGTTATGCCATATATGTGGTTAGATTGACCAAATATATTAAATTTTTCATTTGATGATGTCCCTTTGAAGAATCTATAATCACAACAATATTAAAAGATGTAGTGAAGGCCTTAACTTGTCTTCACAAGTTAGAATTAAATTATAAGAGATATCAAGCCTAATCACATTTTAGATAATGATGTCATAGTCAAATTGAAAAATATTGGACTACATTTGTGAAAGAAAAAGGAAAGCCCAACAAAAAAAATATTATGGTCTTTTGGGATCACCATTGTAGATCTTTCCTATGGTGAACCTTCTTATGTGAAGAAAGATATAAATAAATAAAAAATTGAATCTCATATCATGGAACATGGGCCTTGATGTGTCAACAAGATTAAGAAATAATAAGGGATGATTTATCTATAGATACCAAGTGCATTCTAGTTAATATAATTTGTATTCTAAGTAGGTGCACTCTAGCTAAATCAAATTAAGGATTAGTTATAATTTTTCTCTATAAAATGCTCATCTTAGATTATATTTTGAGTATATAGATTTATGTAGTTCAATGATGAGTGACTGTCATGTCCCTTTTTTTTAATTTTCTTAAAATAGAAAATTACTATTTTTAGTAAATTAGTTATCCAAAAATAGTAAGTCAGGATTTATGAACAAACCGAAAAAGTTTATATTTAAAATTGATTGGGACAAACCTAATTTAATGATAAATATTAAATATTATTTCAAGGTTTTTAATTTCCCCAAAGTAGAATGGGTTTTGGGAAGAGCATATTTGGCAAAAATGGTAGATTTAATTTGCTTATGACAATATTTATCAAAAAAGAAAATCATTTGGGAAATAGTTGATTCATGGAGGCCAATTGGGAAAAAAGAGTTAAAAATCATGGCATGCAAGATTATTTCCATTTTGGAGTGGATTTTTGGGCACCCAACTTTACCTTTTGCATGTGACTTGCATTAAAGGAAAAAATTTGATTTTTCACTCATTCATTCAGGCATGTTTTCTCTCACAGGTTGTAACAATTCTTCTAAGGCTAAGAAACCAAGAAAGGATAATCTCAAAGGCTAGTAAACCAAATATATCAAGGCTCAAAGGAAATGGTTTTGAGGGTCTCCAATAGCAATTTCATCTAGAGATTTTCAATGTGCTAGAAAGATTTAGTTAGAGCTTTGTTTTCCAGTTGCATGTAGGGGTTCACTAGTGTAGAAGTGTGTTGTGGGTTTCAGATTTTGGTTTGGCTGTAGGTTGAATCAAATATCAGTATATTTAATGTTCTCTATTATATATATTTCTACTCATAATAGTATATTTCAGTTCGGTGTGTGTTGAGGGTTTGTTTTTCAGTTTGGTGCATATATTTGCTTCTAGTTTCAAGGTTTCCCATTATAATTTGTTCCAAATGTAGTTCGTTGTTATTTGTTGTTGGATACAGAAATATGATGTAATTTCAATGATAATAACAATAATACAACATTATATGACAGTTTCATACTTTCTTGAGTTATATTTTCACAATTTAATAAAGTTTATTTCATACCCGATTTCCATTGTTGTTGCAAGTTGAACAATCTTTGTGAAATATTATTTAATTGAAAAATTATGAAATTATCTCTAGTAGGGGGGGACATTCAAGTGACTACATAGTATGGAATATGTATTTCATTCACTAGGTAAATTTTATGACAATGCATGATAATAGCTTTGCAAATTTAGTGTTGAAGATTCATGTAAGTGATTAAAACATCTATATTAAAGATAGCATGGGTTACATGAGAGAAAATTGATAAAGTTGAAATATATGTGATTAACATATAGAACAACATTTGTTTCTTTCATTTTAAATTCCTTATATGTATGTATCCATAGTAATTATCATAATTTTGATTGGAAAAAATGATTCTCTTGAAATAAATAATATAGAAACATTATGAAGAATAAATATTCAATATCAGTTTCTTCAATTACTGATTATGTATTTTTTGAGTTGTGTTGCAAATGCATCTAATGCTACTGAGGACAACCAATTTTCAAGGGGATAAATTTTATGTGGCTTTTTCCACAAGAGAAGAGAAATTATGAAATAACCCTTAGAATTAAAAGGGATATAGAAAAATAAAGGATATTATGATCTTTTGGTTAAAAGAGATATTAATAAAGAAGATGCATAAAAACTATTTTAAAAAGAGAAATAATTATATTTATTAAATAATAACTAAAGGCATCCTTTGTGAAAGGGTGTGATAGTTTAGAAACCATCCCTTAAAGCTTATATAACCATTTATGTGAGACTTGGAAAGGCAGTGAGAACATTTTAGGAAGAAGAAAGTGGTTTGGTGAGCTATATGCATTGGAGAAGGTAGCACACATCATGTGTCCGACCCAGGGTACAAAGTACACTCAGGACTGTCTTGGCTAGGACTTGGGTATTTGCACTTGTGTTGAGCATTGTTCTATTGAACCAACACTTGTGTAGAGCATAATAGTGTATTGTGTTATGAAAGGAATTGGTTCCTCCTAGATTATCCCATAGCAAGAGTCAATATCATCAACATCTTCCTAGGGTGAGAGTGGCTTTTCCAAGTGTTTTTATTCAGGTAAGTACTAAAGTCCATGAATATTAAAAGATATTGGAATATTATGATTTTGATGTTAACCTGAGTGAATTATATGGATGTGTTATTCAATTTACTATGTTAATTATTTACTTTGCAATCCTTGTCTAATGATTGCATATTATAGTTTATATTGGTTATTTATATTACTTATATATATTAGTTATTCCCATCATTTTGGTAACATTACATCTTGTAAATTAATCTATAAAATTTGTTGCTAATACTTAAACAACGTTAGGAGGAAAAGTGGCATTACAAGTTATGGTCATGCTCCAACTATAATTTTGATATCATATGAACCACCTAACATAATACAACTCATTATCTTGTGCACTTCTCTTTATACCAATGGTCACCTAGCATAACACAACTTGCTAGATTGTGATCCATCAAGGTATTATAATTTGCATGACCTCTAGTGGTTGTTGCATGACCTCTAGCAATAAAGAAAGCTAGTGCTTGAGGCATATGCCCTCATTTGTATTGATTTCTTCTTGTCTATTTGTTGGTATTCTCTCTTTGATGTAATTGATCATCTTATTACATTCTTCCCTTCATGTAATATTTTTTTTATGTATTTTTTTATTTTATTTGCAATTTGGAGATGATGCAAAGTATTGAGACAACCATTCATACTGATGTCTCTTTCACTCTGTTAACTCAAAAAAAAAATTATGTGATTTTCTCCTTTGTGTAACTATTGATTATGTTTTAACCCACTTGAGACTAAGTGTAATATTAACTTCTTGTAAAAAATTCCCTCATGTCTCCTTCACAAACCCCTATGTCTAGTTCAAATGGATCTTTCCCACCATGTCCAAATTCCCATTTTGTGAGTGTTCAAGGGGATTTGGGAGGTGTGTCTCTGCCTGCACCTAATTCTCTCCATGGCACCCACTTGCATGTCGTTCCAGTCACACTTATCACTTCCTCTAATGTTACGACAGACAATTTTTCATTGATTGGTGCTAGTGACACCCCTATTCTTTGTGTGGCACATTTTTTTGGCCCTAGCATTGATGGTGTGAAGGTTTCTTAGGTAAAATTTGCATGAATTGGTATCCAATGATGGTTCTTTCCATCCATTAGGTTTTTCTTGCCTCTCTTAATGGGGTAAACCTTTGTAATGATCTCCTTTCTCCTTGGTTGTTATTTGTGGGTATAAGGTGTTAGATAATGAAGAAAACTTTAAACATCATGGCTTGGTATCAAATGATGGTTATTTCCTTCCATTAGGTCATTCTTGTCTCTCTCAGTGGGATAAACCCTTGTAATTCTCTCCTTCCTCCTTGGTCAAGTTATTTATGGGTACGAGGTGTTAGACAATGAAGAAAACTTTAAACATCATGGTCTCATCTATAAATTTAATGGTTTTTGGCCTTCCCTTCCTGACTTGAACAAATGGACTTTAGAGACTTGGAGACCCCTCAGTGAGAGCAAGATTGAACTCTATCCCTATATTAGGGGATTTTGTGTGGTTTTCTTCTAATCGAGTGACGAAAATGCATGGGTGTTGGATGTGGGGAAGGAATTCCATCTCTCTTAAACCTTTGTTTCCTATCTTCAACCCACTTAAAGAATTCTTAAAAGTATCATGCCTATTTGGGTTAGACTTCCCAATCTCCCTTCAATTTTGGGAAGTGTCTTGTTTTGAATCTATCGACAATGCTCTTTGTAATTTTTTATAAGAAGATGCTACGAAAGTAAAATATTGTCATAGTACTTGTGATTATATTCTCATGAATATTGACACCTATAAGGATCTACCTAAGGATATTGTCTTACTTTTTGGGGATAAGTTGTGGACTCGGACACTTGACCATTAGGGTCTCCCCTTTCATTGTAGGATATGATTTTTTATAGGACACATGGCTTTAGCTTTCCCTAGCTCTCGCCATAAGAAATTCAAGGTGAATTGGTGGAAAAATGCCCACCATGAGCATTTGATGTTTGGGGATTTTTTTAATTTTGAGGAGGCATTGGAGAACTTGGCCCCAAGGGCCATGATAACTTATAAGACTTATAACAGGTTATCTTACATGAACTCTTTGGTCATTCCACCTTTGGACTTTGATACCAAGGGTCGAATCTAGGAATCTTGTCGTTCGATGCTTTGCTAAAGCTAATAGCTCTTGTTTCATTGACTTTGGGGACAAGAGAGGAGATCCCCCTTCTCTCCTCTCAATCTAAGTCTTTGGAGGATGATGGGTAAGTGCAACATATGGGGGCCAAAAAGGGGTCTTAAGTGGCCACTTTTTTTAAAATCAAGAAATACTAACCTTAGATGAGAAATTGAGGATAGTTACACTCAAAAAAATTAGATGCAACAAAAACAAGGATCGTAGTGCTCTGATTCTTATTTCTAAACTACTATTTTTTATTGAAAATGGTATAGATTAAGGGATTCAAAAGAGGGAGCCACAGAAAATGGTGTTGTTTTTATCAAAAAAAACATAACATAGCAACTTTTGTGGCTCCCTCAAAAGGTTAACTCTTTTTTGGTATTTTTAAAATCACTTTGATGAGAAATTAGCTAACAGCATATAGTATATGCCTGATTTTTCTCATAATTTTTTAATGAATTTATTTTTTTACTAATTTTCAAAGTGGACATTATCCTAAAAAAACAAAATTTTGGTCGTGCTACCCCTACAAATTTTGAAAACTAATTGAAAATCATTTATTTATTTTTTTAATATGTGTAGAATGGAGTCTAGTTTCTAAATATGTAATTTATTTGAAATTTCAATGAACGGTTAATTTATAAAGAAAAATACCAAACATTGGTTTTTGCCAAAAAACGGACACACAAGCAAAAGAAATTAAAGATCAAAGGCTTAAAATTTTCAAAATGTGAAGAAAATTACATCATTAAATAGCTAAGAGAGAGCCTAAAATTACCCAGGTGTTCGATTTACTCAACCTTGAAACACATGCAAACCTGATGGTTAGCACAAACGATATTATGTGAAATTTTGTAGAATATGCAAAAACACATCTTTGGGCATTGGGAAGGCCCTCCAAGCCTTTGGGTTGGAAATCCAAATAAAATCCAATTCAAATGCTTGGGGATTCCCAAAGCAAGATAAAACATGAGCATGTTATAACGTGCTCATGTTATTTGATGCATTAACAAAACGCGAGCCCATTATAATGCACTAGTGTTTTGGTCTACATTGAATTTGTTTTTCTTCTCTTTTTTCCTCTTTCTTCTAGTTATATTTGAGGGAAACTACATACATGAAATAAACATTTAAGTATAAGTTGAAATTTTCATATGCACATTTACTTTCTATAAGTTGACATTTACATATAGATATTTACTTTCTTATACTTTAAGTTATATTTCATGTATATAATTTCATGATTTTTGAGAGTTGTTTCGGATCTTTAGGAGTTATAGTGAAAATTATAGTTTTTGGAAGATCTTACAAATTTTCAGACAGTCAAATTTCAGTAATCGACATGTCAAATTTCAGTAACCAAGAGGTCAAGTTTCGGTAATCAACAAGTTGTATTATTTCTCTCTCTATCTCACTCATTTTTAAACCCTCTCTCTCTCTCCCTCTCCCCCTCTCTACCTATCTCTCCCTCCATCACTCCCTACCACTCTCTCTATTTCTCTCTATCTCACCTCTCTCACCTACCTCTCTCTCCCTCTCCCCTCTCCCTCTCTCTACCTATCTCTCCCTCCATCACTCCCTACCACTCTCTCTATTTCTCTCTATCTCACCTCTCTCACCTACCTCTCTCTCCCTCCATATTTCTCTCTCCCTCTCTTCTTCCCTATCTACTCTCTATCTCCCAATCCCTCTCTCTACCTACCTTTACATCCATCACACCCTACCACCCTCTCTCTCTACGCCTCTTTATCTCACCTTTCTCTCCCTCCCTACCTCTCCCTCCCTCCCTCATTCCCTCTACTTCTCTCTATCTCTCCTCTCTCCCTACCTTTCCTTCCCTCTCTACTTATCTTTATCTCCTCTCTCCCTCTCTCTACCTACCTCTCCCTCCATCACTCTCTCCATTTCTCTTTATCTCACCTCTCTCTCCCTCACTACCTCTCCCTCCCTCTCTACTTATCTATATATCCCTTCTCCCTCTCTACCTACCTCTCCATCCATCACTACCTACCACTCTCTCTATTTCTCTCTCACACCTCTCTCTCACCTCCCACTCTATCCATACATACCTCTCCCTCTCCTTCCCTCTCTACTCTTTATCTCCCTAATCCCTCTCTACCTACCACTCCATTCATCACTCCCTACCACTCTCTCTACACCTCCCTATCTCACTTCTCTCGCTCCCTCCCTCCCTCATTCCCTCTCTACTTCTCTCTATCTACTACCTCTACTTCCCTCTCTAATTATCTTTATCCCCCCTCTCCCTCTCTCTCTCTACATAACTCCCTCCCTCCTTCCCTCTCTACTTCTCTCTATCTCCCCTCTCCCTCTCTCTAGCTACCTCTCCCTCCATCACTCCCTACCACTCTCTATTTCTCTCTATCTCACCTCCCCTTCTCTCTCTCTCTCGTCTTCCCTATCTACTCTCCCTCTCTTCTTCCCTGTCTACTCTCCATATCCCAATGCCTCTCTCTACCTACCTCTCCAGCCATCACACCCTACCACTCTCTCTCTACACATCTCTATCTCACCTTTCTCTCCCTTCGTACCTCTCCCTCCCTCCCTCATTCCCTCTCTACTTCTCTCTACCTCTCCTCTCTCTCTACCTCTCCTTCCATATCTACTTATCTTTATCTCCTCTCTCCATCTCTGTACCTACTTCTCCATACATCACTCTCTATTTCTCTCTATCTCACCTCTCTCTCCCTCACTACATCTCCCTCCCTCTCTACTTATCCATATCTCCCTTCTCCCTCTCTACTTACCTCTCCATATATCACTATCTACCAATCTCTCTCTAATGATCTCTATCTCACCTCCCACTCTCTCCACCCATACCTCTCCCTCTCCTTCCCTCTCTACTCTCTATCTCCCTAATCCCTCTCTACCTACCTCTCCATCCATCACTCCCTGCCACTCTCTCTACACCTCTCTATCTTAATTATCTCCCTCCCTCCCTCATTCACTCTCTACTTCTCTCTCTATTTATATTTATCTCCCCTCACCCTCTCTCTATCTACCTCTCCCTCCATCATTCTCTTTATCTGTCTATTTGTCTCTCTTTCTCTCTCTCTATCTCACCTATGTATCCCTCCCTACCTTTCCCCCTTATCTACTCTTTATCTCTCCTCTTCCTCCCTCTACCTCTCTCCCTCACTCTCTCTCTCCCTTCTCCCTCACCATCTTTCTCTCTTACTCTCTCCTCTCTTTCTCACCATTCTCTATTTCCCTCTTTGTAACTCTCTCCTCTATATCTCACCATTATCTCTCTACTTATCTTTATCTCACCTATCCCTCTTTACCTCTCCCTTCCTCCCATCTCTCTCCAACCCTCCCTCCTTCCCTATATCTCTATCTCTCTCTATTTCTATCTATCTCACCTCTCCCTCAATAATTCCCTACCACACTCTCACTATTTCTCTCTATCTCACCTCTTTCTCACCTCCCTCTCTCTCTGTCCATACCTCTCCCTCCCTCTCTCCTTATCTACTCTTTATATATCATGTCTCTCTACCTCTCCTTCCATCTCTACTTATCTTTATGCCCCCTTCCCCTCCCTCCCTCTCTCTCTCTCCCCAATCCCTCCCTCCCCCCTCTTTCTCTCTCCCCCTATGAGGGTTGAGGTTGTAAGGTTTAGTGTTTAAGGTATAGGGTTGAGGTTATAGGGTTAAGTGTATAGGATATAGCGATTAGGGTTTAGGATATTAGGTATAAAGATGATGACATAGGGTATAGGGATGAGGGATGAGGGTTTGGGGTTTAGGATTTAAGGTATAGGGTTAAGGGTTTAGGGTATAAGTTTAAGTGTATAGGGTATATGGATTAGGGTTTAGGATATCGAGTATAGGGTTGAGGGTATTGGGTTTAGGGTATTAGGTTTAGGGTTGAGGGTTTAGGGTTTAAGTATAAGGTTGAGGGTTGAGGGTTGAGGGTATAATGTTAAGTGTATAGGGTATAGGGATTAGATTTTAGGATATTATGTATAGGGTTTAGGGTATAAGGTATAGGGTTAAGGGTTGAGAGTGTAGGGTTTACCGTTAAAGTATAGGGTTGAGGGATAATGTTCAAGATTTAGGGTATAAGGTTGAGGGTATAAGGTATAGGGATGAGGGTTGAGGGTGTAGGGTTTAGGGTTCAAGGTATAGGGTTTAGTTGAGGGATAGTGCTCAAGGTTGAGGGTATAGGGATAAGTGTATAGGGTATAGGGATTAGGGTTTAGAATATTGGGTATAGGGTTGAGGGTATTGGGTTTAGGATTGAGAGTTTAGGGTTTAGGGTTTAGGGTTTAGGGTTTAGGGTAAAAGGTTGAATGTAGGGTTTAGGGTTTAAGTATAGGGTTGAGGGATAATTTTTTATGGTTTAGGTTATAAGGTTGAGGGTATAGGGTATAGGGATGAGGGTTGAAGGTGTAGGGTTTAGGGTTTAAGGTAAAGGGTTGAGGGTTGAGGGATAGTGTTCAGGGTTGAGAATATAGGGTTAAGTGTATAGGGTATAAGGATTAGAGTTTAGGATATTAGATATAGGGTTGAGGGTATTAGGTTTAGGGTTGAGAGTTTAGGGTTTAGGGTTTAGGGTTCAAGGTTTAGGGTTCAAGGTTTAGGGTACAAGATTTAATGTAGGGTTTATGGTTTAATTATGCGATTAAGGATTGAGGGTTGAGGGATCATGTTTAGGGTTTAAGGTATAAGCTTGAGGTATATGGTATAGGGTTTAGGGTTGAGGGATATTGTTTAGGGCTTCAAGGGTATAAGGTTAAGTGCATAAGGTATAGGGATTAGGGTTTAGGATATTGGTTATAGGGTTGAGGGTATTAGGTTTGGGGATTAGGGTGTAGGGTACAAGGTTGAATGTATGGTCTAGGGATTAAGAATAGGGTTGAGGTATAATTTTTAGGGTTTAGGGTATAAGATTGAGGGTATAGGTTATAGGGATGAGGGTTTAGGGTTGAGGGTTGAGGGATAGTGTTCAGGGTTGAAGGTATAGGGTTAAGTGTATAGGATATAGGGATAAGGGCTTATGATATTCGGTATAGGTTTGAGGGTATTGGTTTAGGGTTGAGAGTTTAGGTTACAAGGTTGAATGTAGGGTTGAGGGTCTAAGTATAGGGTTGAGGGTATAAGGTTAAGTATATAGGGTATAGGGTTTGGGGTTTAGGTTATTGGGTATAGGATTTAGGGTATAGGGTTTAGGGTATAAGGTATAGGGTTAAGGGTTGAGAGTGTAGGTTTTAGGGTTTAAGTATAGGGTTAAGGGCATAGGGTATAGGGATGAGGGTTGAGGGTGTAAGGTTTAGGGTTTGAGGTTTGAGGTTTGAGTGAAAGTGTTCAAGGTTGAGGATATAGGGTTAAGTATATAGGGTATAGGAATTAGGGTTTAGGATATTGGGTATAGGGTATAGGGATTAGGTTTTCGGATATCCGGTGTTGGATTTAGGGTTGAGGGTTTAGGTTACAAGGTGGAGTGTAGGGTTGAGGGTTGAGGGTTGAGGGTTGAGGGTACAAGGTTGTGTATAGGGTATAGGCATGAGGGTTTAGGATATTGGGTATAGGGCTTCAAGTGTGGGGTTTAGGGTATAAGGTATATGGTTAAGGATTGAGAGTGTAGGGTTTAGGTTTTAAGTATAGGTTTAAGGGATAATGTTTAGGGTTTATGGTATAAGGTTGAGTGTATAGGGTATAGGGATGAGAGTTGAGGGTGTAGGATTTAGGGTTTAAGGTATAAGGTTGAGGTTTAAAGGATAATGTTCAAGGTTGAGGGTATAGGGTTAAGTGTGTTGGGTATAAGGATTATGGTTTATAATATTTGGTATAGGGTTGAGGGTATTGGGTTTAGGATTGAGGGTTTAGGGTTTAGAGTATAAAAAGGTTGAATATAGGGTTTAGGTTATAAGGTTGAGGATATAGTGTATAGTGGTGAGAGTTGAGGGTTTAGGGTTTAGGGTTTAAGGTATAGGGTTGAGGAATAAAGAGAGAGGGGGAGATATAGAGAAAATTAGAGAGGTAAGGAGTGAGGGAGAGAGAGAGAAAGGTGAGAGAGAGAGAGAGAGAGAAGGGAGGGAGGGAGGAAGAGAGAGATATTCGTACTTGATAGAGAGTAGAGAGGGAAGGAGGGAGTGAGAGAGAAAGATGGGGAAGAGAGAGGAGGAGGAAGGTGGGGAGATTTAGGGATAGGGAGAGAGAGGGGAGGAGGGAGGGAGAGGTAGAGATGGAGAGGAGATGGAGAGAAGTATCTAGGGAGAAAATGGTCAGATAGAGAGTATAGAGGAATGGGGTTAAGTGTATAGGGTATAAGGATTAGGGTTTAGGATATTAGGTATAGGATTTAAGGTATAGGGTTTAGGTTTGAGAGTGTAGGGATTAGGGTTTAAGTATAGGGTTGAGGGTATAGAGCCGAGGGATGGTGTTTAGGGTTTAGAGTAAAGGTTGAGGGTATAGGGTAAAGGGATGAGGGTTGAGGGTACAAGATTTAGGGTTTAAGGTATAGGGTTGAGGGTTGAGGGATAGTGTTCAAGGTTGAGGGTATACGGTTTAGTGTACAGGGTATAGGGTTTAGAATATTAGGTATATGGTTGAGGATATGAGGTTTAGAATTAATGGGTTAAGGTTTATGGTTTAGGATAAAAGGTTGAATGTAGGGTTTAGGGTTTAAGTATAGGGTTGTGGGATAATGTTTAGGGTTGAGGGTATAGGGTATAGGGATGAGGGTTGAGGGTGTAGGGTTTAGGGTTTCAAGTATAGGGTTGAGGGTATAGGGTTAAATGTATAGGATATTGGTATTAGGGTTTAGGATATTGGGTATAGGGTTAAGGGTATTGGGTTTAGGGTTGAGGTTTGAGGGATAATGTTTAGGGTTTAGGGTATAAGATTGAGGTATAGGGTATAGGGATGAGGTTTGAGCATTTAGGGTTTAGGGTTAAAGGTATAGGGTTGAGGGTTGGGGGATAGTGTTTAGGGTTTCAAGGGTATAAGGTTAAGTTCATAGGGTATAGGGATTAGGGTTTAGGATATTAGTTATAGGGTTGAGGGTATTGGATTTAGGGTTTAGAATGTGGGAATAAGGTTTAATGTAGGGTTTAGGGTTTAATTATAGGTTTGAGGGATAATGTTTAAGGTTTAGGGTATAAGGTTGAGGGTATAGGCTATAGGGATGAGGGTTTAGGGTTTAAGGTTGAGGGTTGAGGGTTAAGGGATAGTGTTCGGGTTTGAGGGTATAGGGTTTAGGATATTTGGTATAGGGTTTAGGAGATTGAGATAGAGGGAGAGATAATGGTGAGATAGAGAGTAGAGAAGGAAGAAGAGAGTGGGAGAGAAATATAAAGGGAAGGAGTAAGGTTGGGAGATGGAGAGAGGAAGAGAGAGGGAGAGAGAGAGGGGGGAGAGGAAGAGAGAGGGAGGGGGAGAGAGAGAGGAAGAG
>CM021102.1:523311385-523344005 GCA_007115665.2 Sequoiadendron giganteum
TGAGAGAGGGAGGAGAGAGAGGTAGAGGGATAGGTTAGATAGAGTGAAGTAGAGAGGGAAGGTGGGTGGGAGGAAAGAAGAGAGAGAGGGGGAAATAAAAAAAATTAGAGAGGTAAGGAGGGAAGGAGGAATGGAGGGAGGGATGGAGGGATAGAGAGAGGTGAGACAGATAGAAGTATAGAGGGAAGGAGAGAGAGTGAGAGAGAGGTCTGGAGCATAAGGGATAAACAATGAGTGAAATAGAGCGAGAGAAAGATGATACAAGTTGTTGATTACTGAAATCTGACCTCTTGATTACTGATATTTAGCATGCTGGTTACTAAAATTTGGTTGTCTGAAAAATTGTAAGATCTTCCAAAAACTAGAATTTGAATCATAACTCCTAGAGATCTGAAACCACTCTCAAACATCCTAAAACTATATACATGAAATATAACTTAAAGTGTAAGAAAGTAAATGTCTATATGTAAATTTCAACTTATACTTAAATGTTTATTTCATGTATATAATTTCCCTGAAAGATAACAAGAACAAAGAGACAAGAAAAAGAGAAGAAAAAAAAATTAATGTAGACCAAAACGCAAGTGCGTTATAACGCGCTCGCATTTTGGAATTTTTTTTTTTTAATTTCAAAAAATGCACACTTTTTGAATTCAAAATACTCCTTTTTTTGAAATTTAAACCATAATGCGAGTGCGTTTTACTATAATGCACTCTCATTTTCACTATTTTCGAAATGAAAAAATAAATTGGCCACTTTTTGGCCCCCCATCTTTTTGCACTTACCCTAATATTCCATGGAAGATTTTCCAAAGAAGGAAACATGTTTGTTCTAAACATGCTTGTGCCTCCCACACCTAGGTTTTGGGTGCTCGTAGTGTTGGGAAGAGTCCAAGGGTTGCATAGTTGGCCATACGTGTTTTGTTTTGTTGGTACTTGGGTTTAAAATGTATATGTATTTTGGTTTTGTTTGGTGTGTGACATCTTGGTTGTTGTTTCGTGATACCTTATCTTTTTTGGATACTTTTGTATTGTTATTTGGCTATGTGTTGGATGTCTCTTGTTGTAAATGGTTTTGGGGCTCCTTCAAAACCTGTTTCCCCCTAACAAAAACTATTGTTTATATTTTGATATATATTTCTATGATGGCCTAATGTCATTGCTTTGCATGTTTATATTATTTTAATGTTAATATTTTTTGCAAGTTTTTCTTGCCTAACATATTTATTTTGTAGGTCATGAGTCTTGAACCATGGTTCCTCTACTTGAAGAGCTTTATGTGTCCTCTACAATCATTTTTGGTTTCATAATGTTATTTCCTTTCTAGTATTTGTTTTCTTTACTTTAACATCCATATTCACATGGGTTCATAAGCCCACTAAATTGGGGGGAAATTACAACATTGAAAAATTGCATACCCTTGCATTTTCACAACATGTTTTTGTGTTAACTTTGGTGTCCATTGCTTAGTATTTTCTTAGGCTTATTTAGCCCATGCATTAGCCTTTCTTATTTTCAAGGCATTTAGTTCTTGTTTCTTGTAGTCTCTTTTTGTCAATTTTATGTCACCTTTGTGTTTTGCTAATGTCTCACCATTTTTGAACTCATATTGTTTGGACACTAGAACTACACACGAACATTCATCTTGCAATAGTTTCTTGTTTGGTGATCATTTTTAAACATTCTTTCACTTGTAACTTGTCCAAGTTAGTGGAATCTTCTCATGAAAAATCCAAACAACTAACCAACCCTTTCTTTTGGCCTTCCTTCTCACTTTTTCAATCAATCTTTCATTTGGACACTATCATGGCTCTCTTTCAAGTTTTTCTTCTTGCAAGTTTGGAACTCTCGAGCTCTCTCTCACAACTCTCTCAAGCATTCTACAACACTCTTCCTGTATGATTTTCCAAGTTCTCTCATTTCCTTGACATCTTCAAGCTCGTGCAAGTGATATTGTTCACATTCCATTGTTATCGTCTTTTATATTTCTTCCATTGTTATTACAATTTTTTTGTTGTTCCCTTAAGCTTTTTGGGATCCTCACGTCTCTTTTTTTCATTATAATGTTCACTAGTGTACAATCATAGCTCTCACCATTCCCAAATACACTTGGGATAGAAGTATTCACACACTATTTTCCTATCTATCTATCTATTGGTTATTGTTGAGACAAAAATACCAAAGTAGGGGTTTAACCTAAAGGAAAAACCCCAAACAACCCCAACAATATTCCTTCTCCTTGTCTCCACACATATTTCAAGAGCACTCAATTGCACAAAGTTTTGCACTTGTGCTTTGTATTAATTGTGTATTTTACTTCTTCATTAATTGTAATGTAGATCTTGTAACTTATTGCATTCATTTCGCTATTTCATTATCTAGTATACTTTTGGTGTGTTCATGCTTCTATTTTTACAAGCTAAGTTACCAAATTGAAGATGTACATTTCTACTTTTTAGTTTTCTAGACCATAAAGGTGTCCCCATGATGCACTAGCATCCTAAACAATATCTTCATTTGTCTAGTTTCGTGTTCCTTTCGTCCCCCTTTTTCTATGTAAAAAACTCCATAAATTATTATTTTATATTTCATAAATTAGTAATTTATCATTTCCTTCTATGCTTTAGTTACTTCAAACACTAGCAAATTATCCCAATCCTAATGTGGGAGTAGTGAAAAATTGTTTGGCTAATATATCTAAACTTTTAAATCGCAATTTTTCCTCCTTTACAAAAGTATCATTTCATTTTGGAAAAAAAAACCATTTTTTTAGTGATCAATCAAGGGATCATTCTATTCATGCCATGCTAAAAGCAAGTAGGAACTTCACCTGCTTAAAAAAAGAATGGGATTATATTCACAAAAAATCTCTATAAGCACAAACTAAATGAAATAAAACTATATTCAAATAACAAGAAAACAATATAATTATATAACATAAATAAGCTTGTCTCTTTAAGTAAATCCATCTCCATTAGTATCACATTGCATTACAATTCAATATAGAACATACCGGTAATCAAACTTTAATAAAGAGTAGATCCAAACCCAACACCATTTATTTTACCCCAGGAATCTCGCATTACCATTGTAAATCATAAACAAATTGTGTCCTCATTTCAACATAACAAAGTGATAAGAACATCATCCTTGAGTAAATTAACTTTTGGTTTCTTGTGCACCATATATAATTGCATAATTAAAATCTAAGAAGACCTAAGAAGAGTTTTAAAAGACCATATATATTTGACCTCCTACTTATCAATCTAAGAAGAGTTTAAAAAGACTAAAAAAGATCATTTTGAGAAGACTCACCTCATCCTATAACTTTTTCTAAACAATGAAACCATTGAAGGTCAAATAGCATGCAACAACATACAAAGATAGTTGTGATTGTGTCTAAAATAAGTTTTCTACTCACTTTTGGTCTTGCAAGTTCAACTTTTGATACATTTAGTGGAGATTGAAATTATAGGCTTCACTTCATGATGTTGGATGTTCTCTTTGAAAATATCCATGGAAAATCCTAAACAAGGTTTATTGGCAACCAAATAAAACTTAAATGGGCAACATGTGAGGTTTAAGCAGCATACAAATCATTTTATTTTGCAAAGTGTGGTTTGTGGGTGAAGATTGAGAGGAGAAAATGAAGTCTAATCTAAGTAAATTACTATTTTGTTTCATCAATAAGCCTCAATAGCCATAAAATTTGTATCATTTACTAGATAAAGTCCCTAAAAATACTTAAAGTATAATTATATATCGCAAAGAGTTTGATGCAATAAATACAGCTATTTATATAATCTTGAGGATTCAAGTGTGGGATTTTATTGTATGTAGGGAGAACGAACAATAAGAAAAATGCACTATTTCCTTCAAAGTCAAGAGAATGTCATCAACTTGTGTGATCGCATGTGTTAAATGTTAGATTGCAAATAACTATGGACCATGCACACATGATCATTTGCAACACACCTTGGATCATTAGAGTCAAATGCACCGATTCAACAAAACTCGAACACATTCAATTGAATACCATCATTTTCATATATTTATTAACTATTTTTTTCTCAACATCCCAATCACTTACAATTATTCTTATGCAACCAACTTCATACCTCTCAATGCAGATCTCTACACACCATTTGAAAATAATAAGGATAAGAAGAATTGTGTCACTAATGATGGTGTTGTGGATGTGATGTTTCCCCAATTTAATTGATACAATCATGATCGCACTAACCTAATTGAACGTAATTGTAAGAATTTTTGCAACTTAAAATAGAACACCAATATGTAAGTGTCCAAATAGAAAACAACAATTACTTTATAATATTAGGGGAGAGGAACAAGTAGTTGAGTATGTTCCAATAGTTGGGATAGTATTTAATGATCAATATTTTTAATAGTATAGCACTAGTATTGTGACTTAAAAGTTGTTAGTGTTAACCATGAATATTTATAATTAAATGAAATGTATACTTTAGATCTTAAAAACAACAAATCATGTGATACCACATCAGCACACCATCAAAACATGACTTAATACACAACTATTATAACTTAACGCACGTATGTCAATCTACCATATTTAGTTTGTCAATGTGTTCTCATATTTGATGATGTGATTTGAAACCTTTTTTTATAAACAAGCAAGAGTCCTGCAAAAAAACCTGCTATAAAATATTAGGAGTAATTCAGAATTATCATATATAATTTTGGAAGACATGAAATTAGCATGCTCAACTATTAGACCCTCTCCCCTAAAATACAATTTTGAGTGAATAAATTAATTGAAATGATGGGAGTTACAACTTCTCTTTATTGATGAATAAAGTACATGATACAAAGAGTAAATCAACCAATTAAACACTAACCCATTTTCTAAAATATAACTGCGAGTCACACAAGCACTTCTTAGAAGAGCTTGTGCATAAAATACCATATATGCCTTTATTTTCAGACGTGAGATAAACATGCTCATATGACATCATTTTTTAGAATTTATATATGTTCTCTGATGGCCTTTTAACATGTCAGTCATTCGGATGAGATAAAATCTTCAACGAGGAACGTAAATAATCACAGTGCAAGAAGTCCTAAAATGCAACAAGATGTCACTATGAAATGCACAAGAGACGAGGACGCCAACCCATCTACTAATGAATTTGCAAAGCTTTGGTGTATGATGTGCCTTATAAGCCTGCCTTGTCTTACAATTACCATTAAATATGGTAGTCTCACACGCCCAAAATTTCTTTTCACCTAAAATATTTTATAAGAAAATAGGTAGATATTAATGTGGAATAAATTCAGCCACAACGAGCGTACAACTTATTTTTACTGAATCTCGTAATTTATTAAAGATGTCACATTAGAAGAGCCAATCAATCAAGGAACGTGGGGAGCGCAATGTGATGAGATACTCCTTAGATACAGGCAAAATCCTGATTCATAACATCAGAAACATCATTTTTTACATGTTTGTCTAGTCTTAACATTATTTTATGTTTGAACTGCCTTAATGATTGTCGTGTAATTTTTTATTTTCTTGACCAATAAGAAATGGGAGCCCTACCCATTATATTAATATGTAGAAAATAGATCACACAAGTGTTTCACTTGCCACAGAGAGGAGCTCTTCACAAAACAGTCCAGAAAACCTAGAGCAACTACTATAGAATGAAACCAATTTACAAAAAGGAGGAAGTAGTTACAAGATATTAGCAGAAACGATCACTTGATATTAGCCTGCCCTGATGGCATTATCATTACTAGCCAATCGGAGAAGAAAACTTACACCCAAGAGAGCACTTTGGAACCTGTTCCGATTGACAAAAGAATGATCAATGATGAAAGGTCGACGAAGCTCCTCCTGTACCCCACCCCTAGCAGCGATCTCCAAGTCACCAATTTCAGAAACCTAACAAATGGCATTCATAATCTCAGCAATAAGCATGAGACGAAAACCACGTTCACAGAGAGTATCCAAAGAAGCCAGTCCCCGAGATTCTTTGTCACCATCTACTCCAAGCCAAGCCTATATTGGAGTTTGACGAAAACTTCAGCCACCCTAGCCATGCTTCCATAGAATGGGTCAGCCTCGGAATTTCGCAGAAAGTATGAAGCCGCCTCTGAAATTTACATGTCCAACTCCAGATAGTCCGCTCCAATGATTGTTTTTATGGCTTCTTCAATTTGGTTCAACCAAGAACTTAAGGCGATATTGAAGCCACTACCGGATATCACTTTATAGTTTTGTTTACTGACCTGTTGGATAAGTTTTTCCGAGGCACCTTTGAGCGATGAAGCTTTCCAATTTTCATGCTAGTTTTCATGCGAGCCAACTTTGAATGTTTTTCTTAATAGCCGGACTTCCAAGGTTAGAATGAATCCAATCACTCCCGTTGGGACCCAAATAACACTTATACTGGACTAGGCAAAACCATCTATTCTGTAATTTTATTATATAATACTCAATTATTTTGCCAGAATAAAACGATTATTAATTTATATATCATTAATTCTGCATTGAAAGTTCAATTATTCTCAACATAAATTATAAACAACAATATCATCTGAAAAGATACCACCTTTGGTATCATGAGATGAACTACTTTTACAAGTTACTAAAAGAATCTGAATCTATAACCATCCAAATGCCTCCCCTCATTAATATTTTTATGTGCCAAGCGGGATCTTTTACATCACTTGCCACCAATATGACTCTTGATTAAGTAATGAAATTACTTTGGAACCTAGCACAACATGCAGAATACACCGCAACTATGTAACTCTTATTAATAATTCCACCCGCATGCAATCTATCTGCAACCTGGGGGGAGACATACAAGATACAGAGTACGGACATTGGGATGTGAAAAATGAAATAGCATTACAATGTATTGTTCCCCAGTTTTAAGAGTTCCATAGCATCAAAAATATATGGTCAATTGAATGAAATCCACAACAACGTAAAGTGTGCAGTAATCCTGCATTACTCTCTTTTTCATTGAATAATGATTAAAGTTATGCTGTAATTTAAGCAAACAGCTTCACTTGAGAAAAACTGACTACTTGGAATTGTAGTTCAGAATTAAATAAATAGCTGTAAAGAAAACTTTGTTTTGGTATTCCAGGTGAAAATAACTGACTTTGATTTCCATTGGGATTAAAAGACTTGTACTCTTTAAACACCTTCACGTGAGAGAGATTGTCAATGCTTGAATTATGGTTCATTATCGAACAAAGAACTGCAAAGAAAACATAGTTTTGGTATTCCTGGTGAAAATAATTGACTTTGACTTCCGTTGGGCTTAAAAAGACTTGTACTCTTTTGATTCTCATTTTAATATTTGTGTTCTTCCCCTACAGTATACATTTAATCTATTCTTAGGGTCATTATACAAAATCATCCAAATTATGATAAGTATCTTAGACTAATGAAATTCAACTAAAGATAAAGCTCAGATAAACTTGACTAAAACCTGTTGTTTTTGCCTCTTCAAAGGTATTGAAGTCTACTTTAAGATGTCACCTAATTTAAGTGTGAGATATCCTCCACAAAAATGTTATAGAGGTTTACTCTAAAATTCTAAATTAATATCCAGTGAAAACTGGTCCTTAAGAAAAAAAATAAATACACAAATATTTACAATAATGTTTGGCCCTTTAATGTTCTAGTAGGCAAATTTTTCTGTTTAGTTAAAAGCATAATTACCAGGAGACTCATAACCCTGATCCTTGGTATTCGTCTCCTGTACATCTGCTATACATCTTCTATAAGCATCCTTTGAAACTGAGGAAACTTCCAAGAATAAACATTGGATTTTCAGATGCATCACATAAATTACAATGGATTTTCTTTAAGTGCTCATATGTGGTTGAAAAAAGTTAAAAGAACTAAACGAATACACTAATAGACTTGTAATTTCCTATTTTTTCATTGAAGTTTACAAGTTTTATTTGTGGTAGAAAATTTTCTTATTAAATCCAAGAGGTAAGAATATGAGGTGAAACAATAACAAGGCTTATTGAAGTTCTATCAATTGATTGAAAATATAGTCATCTCCAAGATCCCCCATGGACCATACTATGTTTTCCCCTCCTAGTTTCTTTGTCATCTCCAAGTGATTGTGGTTTTTAATTTATTTTTCTTATCATGATGATGATTATCAAATATCAATATAATTAGTCTATTTCAGTACTTTAAAATGTTAGTTTTATTTTTAATTTTAAATATTTTAGTATTTAACATTCTTCAAAGATATACATTGACATCTATATGGCCATCCCCAAGCACCCGTCTCCAACCTTTTTTGAAAACGGTGTACCAGCATCCGTCTCCAACCTTTTTTGAAAACCGTGTATGGTGTACCAGTGCCTGTCCCCATCTCCCATACCAGTACCAGTATCCATCTCCTGGTAACTATGGTTAAAAGGCAAGATGTAACCCATCATACAAGGAATGACATTCTGAAGGAAATGCAAACGTGATATCATGAAATCACACAAACGTTCTGTTACGTTATTAATACAAAATATAGATGTCCTCCACAAAAATGTAATCTAAAGTTTACTCTAAGTATCCAGTGAAAATTGGTCCTTCATAAAAAGAAACAAATATACAAATATTTACAATAATGTGAGTACTGGAACAATTTTCCTTTTTAATGAAAACGTAAGATGTAATCCACCATACAAGGAACGACATTCTGAAGGAAATGCAAAAACATGATGCCATGAAATCACACAAATGTTCTGTTACATTATTAATACAAAAAAAAGTGGATGTCCAAAGAATTGATCCTAACACCTAAAAAATTGAATTGAGCATGCCGGCAGAAGGGAAAATACAGGCAACTCTTTCCAAGGATACATCAAAACAGAATCAAGAAACCAATCGGTCCTAAAAAATTGTTAAGGCATTAGGAACTAGAGATTTACGGTGAAACAAAAATTAAAATGCCTACAGGCTTTTTTGTTAAAAATTTGTGTTGTGTATTTGGGGTAAAGGGAAACAAGCAATATCTGGCCTCCCCTCAACAGTCGTATAGAAGTTAAGCCTCCTCAAGCAATGGCTTTGGAAGATCTATTATACTTCATATGACTTTTAACAAGCTGACCTGCAGCAAGTGCTGACATAAGCGAGAGTTCTCCAGCCAACACTGCTCCAGCAACAATTCTTGCAAGGCAACGGGAATTAGATCCAGGAAAATCTGCATTTGCACCCTTTACACCAAGTAAATTTAAGCAAGCTCCTTGAGAAGCCAAATGAGTGCCTCCACCAATGGTCCCAACCTGCAAAATTTACATAGTAAAAATGCACTTCGACCTCATTCATAAAGACTAGCATTGATATCTTAAATACATCTATCTAAAAGATGCCAACAGATATCAGTCTCAAGGCACATATATTGGATTTGCAGCATAGGTTAGATAGTTGCCCTAAGATTGATATCTCTCAGTGTCTTTTCAATAGACATATTTAAGATATGTATGCTAGTTAATTAGTTTTCTATATAGATATAGGTACAATTGGGTATAATGAAGTTTTACACGTAAATGACTGTCAAGTTTATATTTGGGGGTTTTCGTTATCCACTCACTCCATTACAACTCTCCCTTGCTACCATTGTAGTAACTGCTAACACCTATCAGCATAAACATTAAAAAGTTAAAACAGCTTCTTACCTCAATGCAAGGCATCGTCACAGAGACATGCAGATCCTTTCCATTTGTTGCTTCCATCATTGTAATGCATTGAGAACTTTCAACATTTTGAGCTGGATCCTGTCCAGTTGCAATAAATATTGCAGAAACAATATTTGCAGCATGAGCGTTAAAGCCTCCAATGGAACCAGCCATAGCAGACCCGGCCAAGTTCTTGATCATATTTAATTCCAAAAGTGTAGACACTGACGTCTTTAAGATCTTTGCCACTACCTCCTCCTTTATAACAGCCTCACATACAACTGATTTACCACGGCCCTCTATCCAGTTCACAGCAGTAGCCTTCTTGTCAGCGCAGAAATTACCTGCAAAATTCCTTTTACACTTCAATGCTTTGTTGCTAATGTAAATATTTATAACAGCAAAAAAAATAAAGATGTTGCTTCAAAGATATAGATAAATGGATGTCACCTTATTGATACCATGGAAACAAGCATAAAAAATAAAATTTTCCTTACATTAAGAATAGGTTGGGCAGTGAGAGGGCAATCCCACTCATCCTGAATTTGTCAAGCAAAAATAGTGGGAAAAAAAAAGGTAGTCTCGCTTGGCCTGGTTTTCACTGAGAAAAGAAATATGAAAGTCTACATAGAAGCTATATTTGCAAATTGCCACTTACCTGAAATGCTAATGACATTCATGTCAGGGAAAATCTTCCGAAGATAATTCAAGACATTTTGTACACCCTTGGATACCATATTCATTCCCATGGCATCTCCTGTGAAACAATTAAAGCGCACATATGCATTCCGACCAGCCAGGACACATTGAATGCCCTGCAGCTTTGCAAATCTGCTTGTCCTGTTATGATTAAAATCCAACAAAGGTTATCTAAGTACAAATGACAACAAAATACAATAACCAAAATACAATTTTTCACATTGAAAATGTGCTTTGGGAATTCTTGTAAAAGAACAAAACATTAATCCACACAAATTCCCTATTGAAAGTGGTATCAGAAAATCTAGCATAAATATAGCCTAGTTCAAATTAACAGATGAAGCAACCCTAAGTTTGCATCTCTTTACATGATTTAAAAAAGATCTTTATATTTACATATCTGTGATGGCAGATATTTTGGTTATTACTTTTTTGTCTTCTGATTTATTTCATAAATTTACTGGTCTGTCCATGGCTTCTACAGGAGGGTTAAATAGTTTATTGCATTTCAAAAAAACAAACTAGTAATACCTTTCAATAAATACCACCCAGTTAATTAAAAGAAGATGCTACGGTATACATCATCAACTCAAAATTCAAGTAAAATACTCCATTGGCTATTTGGTAATGTCAGCAGTCAATACCAATATAGCAAACATGAACTAAAAAAATAAAAAATAAAAATAAAGCTTTAAATTATCCTTAAAAATAAATGTCAATCACTTTAATTCTCCGTGGACCTATTAAAGAAATCTTTTAACTTTGACTTGAAGAAAAAAGTTAGCCTGGCCATGCATTAAATATGAAAGGACAGAAACAAAACAGCATTCTTGGATTAATAGTTTAACATGCCCTCTTCTGACACATTGTGCAAAGAGAAATTGGGTTACGATTTATTATTTAAAATGCTTTTACTTGTAGAGAAAGACATGAATGTAACACAATAAGCCATTTTGTATGAGAATGTTATGGAATCATACCACTTCAGTCTTACTTGATCCTGTATTCATGAATATGTAGATTATAGTCATAGATGTATGTATACATATGCATGCGGCACACTCATGTGCATACACAGAGAGATGTTTCTATACACACAAAGATTCAGACAAGAATCAAAAGAATTTAGTTGTAATAACTTAATAAGCCAATTCTTACAAAATTCCATGAAAAACAAGGTGATGAGCATACTCGAAGGAAAAAATAAAGTGTGAAGTAATCTCTCCTGTGATTTAAAGCACTTTCAGGGTCATTGGAATCATCTGGTGTATTCCCTGCAGGAGAATTTCTCCCTGGCCAAGCTTTGAACTAGATTTTTCATTTTCCTACTAAAAAAATATACAAAACTTTCTAAAATCAGTAAATAAAAGAATGGAATCAAAATAAAAACAAGAAATCTTCCATGACCTATGATTTGTCCGATAGTAGAAATTCAAAAAAAACAAGGATTTTATTTTGAGACGGCTGTTGAGATTTTTCTATGGTAAGTAAAAGTGGGAAGAACAAAGAGTATAAATACTGGATTTTCTCCTTTCTTAATCTAAAACCCTAGCTCATGGTTTAGGACCATGATTGCAATTCTTCTGTCACGAATTTAGTTAAAATCCTTCAATTAATCCAGTTATGATTTTCAACTAAGCTATCTGAAATATAGTGTCTGAATTTTTTTCTATTTTATTTACATTGAGGACTCTATTGCAGATGCCTTTTAGTTTTGAGAGATGGTCCCCATGTTGTTGCTGATTCTGAGTGAAATTACAAGAGAATTTCTGCATCAGTCTTTGGATTGATTTGGTGGAGTAAAAGGTGGCAGAAACAAAATTGTCATCTGATAGTTCCCATGGATGCTTGTCATCTGTTGTTGGCTAAACAAAGGCAGTTTGGTAGAATACTGTTCATAATGCATAAGAATAAAAAATTATTGAGTTCATAAGGATGGAAACTCTAGACTAGTCAATTTCTCAGTCTTTTCACTATGCTGGAAGTAGTCTCGAAATGATGTTAAGGGTTAAAACAACTTTCAATTGGTTCCAAGTAAACGACACATTTAGGATAAAGCTCCTGAATTGGGGAGGCAATTGTTTATAAAATAAAAAGTGTAAAAGTAGCTGACTTATAGGAGCTTAAGAAATGGAAACGTGCAAGAAAAATTTTGCAATCAAAACATCCAAAGCTTTAGAAGAATCTTTTATTATTCTATTCTATTCTAATTGCCTCGACAACCCATATGGAGTCCAACCACCTGCCCCTTAACAAGCTTCTTAATAATATATTATTATTTGAATTTAGATATGATTATTAATATATTATATTTGTTCATTATTTATATTAAATATATACTATAATATTATTATATTATTTACACCTCAGTCCCCACCGCTCCCAAATTTAGGTTCTTGACCCCTGTCCCCACCTTCGCTTCCAAAACTCCATGGAACTATGGTTATTAAGGAAGAGCTTCCAAGATGGATGATATATGACTCTATACCAGTAGGTGTAGAAATTTCGAATTGTACAGGGAAGAATGATGCAGACCAGATGAGACAGGACCTGCCAGATAGTGAGGGCATCTGTAAGGTGAGATTGGGATTTAAAATAGAGAACATTAGTTGGCTGAAAAATGTTTGGATAGATTGCTGTACAACGATCTGTATGGTGTTGTAAGATAGTAATCTAGGAATTTCTCAATTGCGGTATTTGAACTAATGGTTTGGGACAGTGGTATTATTTAGCCCTTATGAATTCGATTAAAAACTTCTGTGTGATTGTAGAATACTTTTTCAGCTGCAAAAATATACAGAACATTGTATTCGCAGCCGCATGCTAAGAGAAAACGGGGTCGTGCTGTGGACTCCGAGGGAGATGAGAGTGATAAATTCCAAAATCGGTCGGACAAGACGAGGCAAAGCTAAACTTATATGACACCCACAACACATGCACTTGGAATTAAGGAAAAATCACTTTCAATCACCATAAATTACAAAACAATCGAGCCACGTGCACACTTACCTGCTGAACACTACCGACAAGGTATCAAAATTGTCCGGGTCATCAACATAATACTTGAGCTCGGCAGCCCTCTTGACGGTGGCGAAGCTGACAACAGGTGCCCTAGTCATCCCGTCCTTGAGAATAACACTAGTGACCCCACCGGAGCGGTAAATGGCCTTACACCCTCGGTTGGCACTGGCCACCAAGCAGCCCTCCGTAGTGGCCATTGGAACCATGTACTCTATTCCGTCGAGCAGCAGGGGCCCCACAACGCCCACCGGAATTTGTACATACCCTACGGGCAACTCGCAGCATTGGCCCTTAATGGCATCGTAATCAAAACCCTCCAGCGGTAGACCCTCCAGAGACCTTCCGACCATTAACTCCACAGCCCTGCGCCGCACAGAGGCCGCCCTCCTGGTGTTCCCCACGCTCTCCTCCAACGCCTGCGACGCCACGCTTCCATTGGCAACGGCATCTGCAATTTCCTCATCCGTGCAATTCTTCACATCGATTGCCCGCGCCCTAGCCTCTTTTTCAGGCTTGCAACAATTGGGCATTGGTTCGTCTCCATGGTTGTCGAATTCCCCGGTATTTTGCACGAAGGCGATGCCGAAGAATCCGAGGAGATAGCTGAACGAGGCCACTAGGGATAGCAATGCTCCAATTTCCACCAGGCTCAGCGAGTAGAGCGGGATCGAAATTCTGACCTTTTCCTTCCATCGCCCCATCAAGAAGTAGGAGGCTACGAAGAAGAGGAGCAGGAACACCCTGTTGGTCACCCACACAGGAAGGGGCAGCGCGTCGGAGGCCAACTTCGGCTTCTTCTTCTGCTTCCCCTCGCCTTCTGTTCCCCACCTCATCATCCACCCCATTTTTCTACCAGTTCCCCGACAAACACAGTGTTGGACGAGAAGAAAAAACAAAACGCTGTAATTAGATCGTCACAAGCGCTTCAGAGAAGCGTATGGTACGTGCAACGGCATGCAAGCATTTCGCAAGTAAAGAAGCCGAGATTTGTTCGGTCACTTAATATACACCGCCCCTCTCTTTACAGAAATGGAAACTTGAAGAGTACGCCACCGTTTTGAACCGTTGGATTTCCACGTAGGTGCTGCCTCCTTTTTATTATTATTATTATTATGATAATTGATATTTGCAGTCTTCTTAAGAAAATGAAATCTTGATCAATGGCACTTAGCCGAAGTCGCTTAACCACCTTTGTGGATATTGTCCAAGGACTGGAGCTTTCTTCAATGACTCAGATGCATAATTCATGTATACATGTCCATGTACTTACTCAATGTTTTGATTTAGTCAATAAACAGACAATAATATTTTTCTTTTTATCGTGTCTTTGTGATAAGATCCAAGAGAAGATTTAGTAGTTGTGCACTTTTAATTTCAGATCTTTTAAAATTATATGTGATAACATCAAATGATTTTAAATTTGTTATAGTAGTTTACTTAACAAGTTCACTTCTTAAATCTAAAATTATAGATTCCATCATCAAATATGATGTTTCAAATATGATCATTTGTAAAAAGTGTCTAAAATGGAAGATTTTAGACCCCTAATCTATGATAGATAATTGTAGCACATAGTTTTTGAATTATTTGTACCAATAATTGAACATTGTAAAAGTTCTCCTAATATTATTTATACGAACTCTCAAATCATTTATATAATCATATTTTTAAAAATCTCTAACACATAATCATGTGCAAGCACAACTAACAAATTAAACAATTTAATATTGTAAAATAAACTCTATGAACAAAATCAAACTATTTTAATAATGTAATATTTTGAGTTTTGGTTCAATTCCACATGATGCGAGATGAATCCCCCACTCAATAAGATTGACTCGAGACAGCAACAAAAAAAGTGTTAATATCAAGTTGGTATGTGAATGTGTAGTAGTATGTGTACACATGGGTATAATAGAAGATTAATTATGGCAAATGTATCAAAATGAATGAGACTATGGATATGATGAAGTTAAATATATGGGAATGAGTGTAAATGGAGATGGATGATAGATCAAGGAATGAGTCCAACTTTGCACAAGAGTACACCATTTTTTGATATGTAATTGTATCAAGTCATTCCCTCAAAATGTAATATCCTTAACTAGTTATAATATAACATTTACCACTTTCTAATCACCAAGATCCCATGAGGGTGAGATGAGAGCATATGGTGAGTAAATAGTTCTTATTTAGCACTTTCTAATCGCCCAAATCCCATGAGGACAAAATGAGAGCATACTATATATATATATATATATACCCAAAAAGATGTAACAATGGTTTGTAAAAATTATATGGATATGTTGAAGCTTCAAAGCATAACACAAATATAAATAAAGCTTTCTCCATAATAAAATGTTGCTTTGATTATTACAAAACATAGGCTTTCTCGATACGTTGAATCTTTAAAAATACAAAACTTGCTACAATTACCAAATACCAAAATATATATTGAAATATAAACAAAGTTTTGAAGTGCAAATGCATCCTCTGTGTGAAATCACCTACAAGAAATCAAAGGGTTTTCATACTCCAATCTCTAGGAAACTAAAAGGGTTTTATCCTCTAATCTCCAAAATCTAATTTTTTTCATCCTCACTTATAGCTTGGCATAAGGCTCAAATTATGATAGAAAAACTAAATAAATTGGTAGATGTATCAAAGGCAATCAAGAAGCCCAATATTAGCACCAAAAAAGCACAAATAATAATTAAAATATTAATAAGATTATTTTCCCAAAATAGCCCCCACTTTGTTGTGAATACCAACTTGTAATGCCTCATTTATTTCTTCTTAAAATTTATCATGAAGAAGTTGTCAAGTTTCTTGAAGGTTTCCAAAACCTTTTATCAATTATTTTTATTTTATTTGTTGCTACTAAACTGTGACCACTTTATTATAATATTTTTATATCTCTATCAAGAAAATAAATATGGAGCCCACATACACTAAAAAATTACTAGCAAACTCAATTTAGAAATCGAAGAGATGTAAAAATGAATGTTAAGTTCAAATTATTGTTAATAAAAGGTGTTCACCAAATCCATTTATATAGTGATTTATCCCTCCTTGATGTGAATATCACCCACATTAACTAATTAATTAAAAAGGGACATAATACAAAATGAACCCAAAAGTAAATGGGAATTGGTATGTGTATGCAAATTCTATCACTTTAAGGTACATGTGAAACCTAAAATAATTGTGTATCTCGAAATATATGAGTACTCAAAAATATACATGTAAAGTAAATAATCAAACATAAAAAGATTCTTGGTCAATGTAAAGTATCAAACCCTGCTAGATCTCATTGTGTGTATTCATCCTATATCATGTGTTCTCCGTGGAAACTAGTAAAAGGAGAAAAGATGTACAGTGAATAAATTTTATCACACAAGTAAAGATTGAAAACAACAAACTAGATGTACTATCTACAAGATTTTCATGAGAGAGAAAGTAGGGCTAGAAAAAAATAACATATTAAAAGTGGAAATTTTATATTGAGTATTGTCATTGTTATGTGATAATGATACATTTGGACATGGCAATGAGTCTAAATACTTATAACTATCTACAAGCTTAATAAAAAAGTGTATTGATAAGATATACCCGCCCTTCAATTGGTTACATTCTTCAAATGTAAGGAATTGGAGGAGTGGGGGAAATAGTATGAAATGTAAAGGTAAGATAAGCATAGAGAACATGTATCTTGTAAAGAGAATTGGTGGACCGTGAATGTATTAAGTGGCAATCAAATAAAATGTGTCAAATAATGAGCATGACCTAACCACATGGTCTAAAGATGAGCATGAATAAATATAAATTTTCTTCTAGTATAGGTAAATAAAAATGGTGATCTATCTCAAATAGGAAAAAATACCCATGAAAGTATATAAAGCACTATAAAGGGCATGTGCTCCCAAGGTGGCTCCAAGAGCAGAAGCACATGATGGTCAAGGTATGGCAATAGGTCCCTAGTGGTGAGATAGGTCTAGGTGTGGCATATTAGGGATTGTCACATGACCAATAGTGTAGGGAAGGTTATGGTGTTCCCAATGTGACTCCAAGAGCACAAGCATTTATTAAAAATGGGTAAGGAATGGTGACCTAAGAACGATGATGAAAATGCATAGTTGGCCCAACAATAAGGTAAGACAACCCACTTAGGCTAGATGGTGCCATGTGATAATTAGAAATGTTTAAAAATAAGATCAAACTTGCCATAAAAATATGTTGATAATTTTATGCATCCAAATTAACAAAGTAATAAATCACAACTGAAACAAGATTACAAAAGATCTGCAAACCATAACACAAGAATTGTGTTGAGAAACCCTTGTGGGAAAAAAATCCACACCCAAAGAGATCCAAGACTTGTATTAATCCTTCAAACAAGTTACATCAATACAACTTCTCCCTTTGAATCACTGCACCACTTCATGACTTCAACAACCTGCAACTTAACTTATTTTCTCTTCAACTCAAGCACTAAATATATAGGCATGAGAGAGAACATAAATCAAGAATGGTTTCCAAAACCATTTTAGTCATAAATCACAAAGAAAAGAAACTTTCTCTTCCAACTTATGATTTTATCCATTTTTTAGTAATGTGCACATGCAACTAAAAAATCTATTTTTTCTTTTTCCAAACTCACATTTGTCTTCCCCTTTTTTTCATACTCTTTCTAATTTGACAATTAAAACACTTTGCAAGTTGTCATAGTTACATTTTGCAACTTCCATGAGAACTAAAAGATAATTACAAATTGTCATTTAATAAATTAAAAAACAAAGCAAGGTTGAGACATTTTCTCAACATTCTCCCACTTGTCAAACACCTTGCAAAGAGCAAATAAAGGGAAACTAAATAAATCAAGCTTTAGAAGACATGAGGCCCATGGCCTCTCTGCACCAACTAATTTTTTTTGTGCTCGCAGGTTTAGTAAGAGAATCAACAACATTCTCTACAGTGTATACTTTATGTAACATGACTTTACCACTCTCAACCATTTCCCGAACAAAGTGATACTGAACATCTATGTGCTTTGTGTGGGCATGATACATTGGGTTTTTAGCCAAACATATGGCACTTTGACTATCACATCCAATTATTACTTGTTTAAACTGAAATCCAATACCTGAACACAATCTCTCTAACCACACTGCCTCTTTACAAGCATGTGTTGCAACCATGTACTCTAATTTTGTAGTGGACAATGCAACTGTAGCTTGTCTTTTTCTCATCCAACTAACTGCTCCTCTAAACAAAGTAAATACATAGCCACTTGTAGACCTTCTGCAATCTAGATCACCAACAAAATTCGAATCAATAAAACCATACAAATCAATCACCTTACTCATATCATAAGATCCATGATAAAAAAATACAATGATTAGAAGTCCCACATAAATATCTGAAAACCCTTTTCACATAAGTCAAATGTTCTTTACCATGATTTTCCATAAATCTACTAAGAACTCCCACTGCTTGGGCGATATCAAGTCTTGTACAAATCATAGCATACATAAGGCTTCCTACAACACTAGCATATGGAACTTTATACATCTCTTCAAGTTCTTCATTTGTTTTAGGAAATTTCTCTAGAGATAGCTTAGTGCCAACTGGAAAGGGAATACTAATTGGTTTACAATCATGCATGCTAAAACACTACAAAATAGTGTTAACATACTTCTTTTGATTTAACCATAATTTTCTGTTAACTCAATCCCTGTTGATTTCCATGCCCAAGATATATTTTGCAGCTCCTAAATATTTCATGTCGAAAGTACCAGATAACTGACTCTTAAGTTCCCTTATCATTTCCAATAAATAACATATCATCAACATATAGGACAATGATTAGTAATCGATCATCAATTAATTTAAAATAGACACAATGATCTTCTTCACTTCTAATAAAGTCATGATTCAGTGCAAAAGAATCAAATTTCTAATACCACATTCTTGGTGACTGCTTCAAACTGTACAAAGATCTCTTTAACCTGCAAACCAAATGTTCTTGTCCCTTCACAATAAAATTATCAGGTTGTTTCATAAATATTTCCTCATTAAGATCCCATGTAAGAAAGTGGTTTTAACATCCATTTGCTCTACTTACAAATCAAAAGCACAAGCAATAGATAAAAGGAATCTAATGGAGGTTAGTTTAGCCACTGGAGAAAAAATATCACCAAAATCCACTCCCTCAACTTGAGAGTAACCTTTTGCCACTAACTAGGCCTTGTACCGTTCCAACTTACCATTCGCTTTAAATTTCTTTTTAAATACCCATTTGCATCCAATGGCTTTCCTACCCTTTGGTGATCAGGCCCTGTACAGACCTCATAATCATTAAGTTTTTACCTTTTTAAATACTTTATAATTTAGCTTTAAAACTCATAATATTTTCCTTTATGTATGTTTTTATGAACTTATGGAGGTATAAAGACTTAGATTATGAATGGTTTTAATATAAGTGCTTATTTCTGTTATATGCATGATTAAAATGTGGTGATTAATCTATGAATTTTTTATAATACGTGTACCTTTATTATGCATTTGGAGCTAATATTTATTTCTTAGCCAAATGATAACTGATTCTGTTTAAAAGTGATGAATGTCTGGATTGTTTGTGACTCATCCTCAAATGAGTTATGATCCACTGATCTCCTTTTCTGACTCATCATGCCGAATGAAGACTCTACCAACTACAACTCAAGCTCCAGCAAAAGAGCGTCCAATTCACAAATCTGGAATTTAATGCAACTAAAGGCAACTAGTTACAAGGATCCACGCCAACTTTATTCCTGCACGCCAAGATATCTTTTAGACGTAGAGTAGATTAAGTTTCCCGCTTATCTGTTGTTTTCAAAATAATGATGGATATTTATATCCAGATATTTATATCCAGAGCCAACACAGTTGGATGTTAGATCGTATCAAGTTTTTGATCTTTCTCATGTAAGTTCATTTTATGTTTTAAGTTAGAATCATTTATGTATTTTGTCCCTATTTGGGCACATTCACTGGAAATAAGAAGAAAATTGTTCTCAAGTCTGTGTTAAATATTCTTTCAGCACGCTTTCTAAATGAGGTGATCCTGTTAGTTGTTAAGATTTTTTTATCACTGCTATGTTTCATTTTCTATGTTAGTTCAATTTGAAATCATTTCATTGTTGTGAGTTGAAATAAGGTCTAGATTAAAGTTACATTGCATCACTATTTTTACATTGTTCTATTTTATTGAGTTATGTAGTTCATTTCTTAGTTTAAAAATCATTTGCATATCTGAGATAGTCTAAGTTATCATTTTAATGGATTATGTGCAAAGAGGGACGGTTACTTGTCGATTTAGTAAGTGAGGAATGGAATAGTTTATTTTCAAAGCAATTAATTAAGTTTTAAATAGATTTCGAATTCTGCAAATTAGACTAAGTTAATCTTCCATTCCCTCATAAACTAAATTGTCCTGGAACGAAATCTCTTTGTTCAAATTCCATTTTGAAGGTTATTTAGAATGAATCTGGAATAGAAGGTTAGTACATAAATGCTCCCGAAAAAGAAAAAATAGCTTTGAATCGCTCCTAATCGAGCCAAAACTACCAAAACCCCCCCAAAACCGATCCAACTCTTATCGTAGATAGCTTTAGACACCCCTAGGTTGACATTAAATAAATTAAATGAGTGGAAGTTGTGACATCAACAACTTCCTACCATCATTAGGCAACTCAACTAGATCCCATGTGTCACATTTGTCCAAATCCTTTATTTCATCTTTTATTGCTTCTAACCAATAATCATGCTCATCTAAAGATAAGGCCTCTTTCACAAATCTAGGTTCATTGTCAGTACAAGATAAAGCAAAAACACAACGAAAATCAGATGGACTATATCCATACCTATCAATAGGTTTACGATGTCTAGTGGATTTTCTTAGAAGTGTAACAAGATGCTCAGGTTGTTCCTCTTCAAAATTCTCTTCTAATCCTTCATCTTCACCTTCATGTTCATCATGTTGTTCAACATGTGCATCAACCATGGAGTAACCTGACAAACCATCAACCATCTTTGTATTTATGAGAGTTTTGAAACCCTTTTCACCAATATGACCCATCTTGTGGTGCCATAACTTACATGATACAGAGTTATTAGTTACATTAACAGAGTTACAGAAAGTAGAAGCATCAAGTCTAAATAGGATGCCACACCTATTACCCTTGGCTAAAACCAAATTCCCTCTTATTAACTTGCAACCACTCTTTTCAAAAGTAACATGCACTCCTGAATCATTCATTTTAGATACATAAATTAAAAATCTAGCTAAAACAGGAATGTGCAATACATCTTTTAGAGTTTTAACCCTTCCATCGTTGAAGATCAATTTTACTTCCCCTCGACCTACAATTTCCTGTGTGCTATTATCCCCAAGGAAAACTTTCCCACCATCATAAGTTGAATATGTTGAAAACCATTCCTTATGAGGATTCATGTGGTAGGAAGCACCTGAATCTATTAACCAAGAGTCATCATAAGTCATATTAGCATAAATAATGATGATTCCTCTACAGATAAATCCTCTGATGATGAAGCATACCAAATGTTGAATCTAAAACTGCAAGAAAAATAACACACTCCCACTGTAGCAAAAAACCCAATCAAACACTCCAAGAAAGGTGTCCCCTTCTCTAATCAAGCCAACTTGGCTCTGATACCAAATGTTGAAAAACAGGATAAAACTTGCAATCAAAATATGCTAATAATTTTATGCATCCAAATTAACAAAGTAATAAATCACAACTGAAACAAGATTACAAAAGACGTGTAAACCATAAAACAAGAATTACATGGATAAACCCTTGCGGGAAAAAACTCCACACCCAAAGAGATCCAAGACTTGTATTAATCCTTCAACCAAGTTACATCAATACAACTTCTCCCTTTGAATCACTGCACCACATCATGGCTTCAACAACCTGCAACCTAACTTATTTTCTCTTCAACTCAAGCACTAAATATATAGGCATGAGAGAAAACATAAATCAAAAATGGTTTCCAAAACCATTTTAGTCATAAATCACAAATAAAATAAACTTTATCTTCCAACTTGTGATTTTATCCATTTTTTAGTAATGTGAACATGCAACTAAAAAATCTATTTTTTATTTTTCCAAACTCACAATTATCTTCCCCTTTTTTTAATGCTCTTTCTAATTTGACAATTAAAACACTTTGCAAGTTGTCATAGTTTCATTTAGCAACTTTCATGACAACTAAAATATAATTACAAATTGTCGTTTAATAAATTAAAAAACAAAGCAAGGTTGAGACATTTTCTCAACAAGAAATACATAATTGAATGAATAGGTAAGTGTATAGGCACATATATGAGTAAATGTGTAGTCATGAAAGTGCTTGTAAATATGTTTGCCCCAATATGGGGCAATATGGCATGATAAAGCTTAGAAATGATATGAAAAATAGATATAATAATCACCCAACTGTGGATTGTGATAAATAGTAGAATTGTCATAGATGTATAATGTTAACTAAGTATTTCACCAAATTTTGTTAGGAATAGATAGGCAAAAGGAACTTGTGCCAAATCAAAACGGAATAATGAATGGTCCAATCTAATTAGGTCACAATTTTCCATGAAATTCTCTCTTGTTATTTGAATTATTAAGGTTCATTTAAAGTACAAAAACTCTTAATTGGGAGTCTCTTTAGATGATTCCTTATTATATGTTTTATTTGTTTGCCTCTAATATAATTATAGGCTATAAATTAAATGTTTAGTCTCCACTCATCAATTTCTCAATATCTTGTAAATGATGTTCCTAGTATGTATAATCATCAATTATATAACAAAGGGAAATATACAGTAACGAAATATCAAGATTAAGTAGCATGATTGAATTTGTATCGTATTTGAAAGAGTAAGGTTCAAATCTCAAAGTGATATTAAATAAGAGAAGTATTAATTCACTAAGGGAGGTATCAATATCATAGTCATCCTTGAACCAATCATGCATCTACAACTATAATGCCCAAAGCAAACATACCTAGGACAAAACCTAATAGAACAACTTTTTTTGAAGTGATAACAACAACAAAAAAAGACATGACAACATGTCACAAGTGTCATGTGAAACAAAATAACACAAGGACAACGACAACAAGAATGACCTCACCATTACACAAGAAAGGTGGTACAAATGGAAGACTTAAAAATTATGGGCTCAAACCTCCACAATGAACCTACAAAGGGGGAGATGGCACCCAAATGATTATTGAGTACTAACCCATGATCACGTTCTCTTGTGAAATGACACAATAGAATGGGAGGGAATCATCAACCTTAAACCCACACCAAGATGCACTTAAGAAATCTTACAACAACCCCAAAAATCTACATAGATGGTGAAACAACTAGGAGTTAACACCTCTCCACTAGATGACACAACCATCGATTTCTGGAACAAGGAGTAGGACAAGGAGACAACAACCTCCAATCTACTCAACAACCTTAGACAACATCTAGAAACAAGGGCCCGAAAGGAAATTCACAGCCATACATGACAATTTCTACATAACCCAAATAGAGAAAATCATTCAAACCAGTATTCAAAATCCACATGCAAAAGAATAGACAAAATATCATCAAAATATGACACAAGATATACCCTGATAAAACCCTCAAGAGGGAAAAACCCAACCTCCAAAATCATCTATCACTCATTTATTATTCAACAATGAAATCATTATAATACATCTTCATAGTCTCCATGAACACTTTTGAAACACAAGCTCTCTACATGCACTCCATATGAACAAGCATGTAACTACACATCCCATGCCATGCTTCGAACCCTCATATATACAACCTACAAGAGATTCTCTCACAAGCCAACCCCGAAATGGCCAGCCTAGGACAATTACACATGTGCTTGTTTTTATAAACATAAGCTTGTATAAAATCACCAAGCGATATTACATAAAACCATATGAATTATACCATGAACTTACAAAGTCATTAACCCCACATTTGCTTTTTGGTACTAGTTTTCCCAATATTATTTATATTTTTCCAATGTGTAACCCACATTAAATATTTATCCCAATGTTACATACAACACATAAAGTGGCCCCAAGAATATCAAACCCCATGTGATGCACGCATCCTTAGGTCCCCTAAGTGCACCACAAATAATATTAAATTAAACGTTATAACATTATGCAAGGTGTACAACACACCTTTTCCTAATAGGTATAACCTTCACAAGAGGTTTCCTAACCAAGAGGTACAAATTCTCCACTATTTGGAATGATGACAAGTCACTTCCAAGAAATGGCATGCTTTCCAGAGGAAGGAGATGTCATAAAATTTGAGTTATGATACTCATCAATGAGTCAAAAAAATTAGAAGACTCTCAAGGTCGATGAGGATAACTTCATGTATAAATTTTCTTCGAAAAAAAGATAAAAATCAACTAAATATGAAATGGTAAAAACATGGCACTAGAGGACACTAGTGCCCAAAGATAGTCGCTAGCATGAATACTCAAGTGTCCAGGTCTAGCGCTAGAGTCTCGTTCTGGCATTGGAGTACTTGTTAGGCACCAAATTCCTTCCTAGGCATTGTAATCATGTTTTAGCACTAGATTCCTACCTAGTGGGAAAACCCAAGCTAGGGTTTGGTCCCCAAGACATGCCAAACACTTAGGAAATACAAGGAAGAATCATCGACAAAAAAAGGACTCCAAACAATGAAAATGATCAAAGAACCAAGAAGGTCCTAGACACCTAATCTCACCTTAGACTAACCCACAAATTAGAACACTCTTAAGGGCTAGGAAGACTACAAGAGACTCCCACACAAGGCCAATGGCACAAGGGATGAAGGGGAAGGTATTCCACACCTCTTGACCCCACCAAGGCCACTCGAAGAACCCTAAATGAATTTTAAACGAGGTAGTTCTCAACAACACTCTACACAATCAACAAGAGAGCTAAAGGATCCCAAAACAATAACATGTTTTATAGTAGGATTCATTTTAAAGCCCAAATTGAAGTTTGCTCTATATTCAATTTTAGCCACATTGCAATGAAACAAGAGAGCATAAAATATAACAAGTGTGTTTGACTCTAATGTTGAAACATGTAAAGGCATCCAAACATCAAATCATTCCATCCACTTAAGGAGGTCCAATAATAATATATTATAAACTGGAAGAGGATTCAAATATCCTTTGAATACATCTTACAAAATTACCATAATAAAATGAATTAAATCAAACCTTTTCCAGTTTGTTCATGATACTAGATCTCTTCTCAAGATCCTCGAACCCCAACAATGGTTTCCATGCCACCCAACATCATACGCTTAGGTCCACTCCCACCATGCTAGGAGATAGTCACATGAACCACAAGAACATCACTCACACAAAATAAGGAGCGAGGCTCCCAAGCACACCAATTAATGTAAATAATGACATATACGCATGACATCATGAAAAGAAATAACATCATAGCATACATGGTACAAGCATGATCACATCAAATGTATAAAGGATAAACCATATCAAAAAATATATAGCATGGAAATAAATACGTGCAACCATGATCTCATATCACACAAACATCCTCATGTGTGATCAAGTCTCCTCCTATCCAAAATGGTCGGAGATGGGTCTTTTATTGAACGCAAAGTCCAACTATGTCAAGGATGAGGAACCCATAGGATCTAGGGAAGGAGTTTCATGATAATAGCTCAAATAGGCTAAGCAAAGTCGGGTATGATCGACTCGCCCCACGAGGAACCCAACCTGCAAGCCCTAGTGCTCCTTAAGTGAGCGTGCCTTCTCTGGTCATACCAAGCTTGTACTAACGCTCTAGTTATGCCATAGGAATCCTTATCATGGTTTATTTTATTTCCCCAATGTCATTATTTATCACTTATTAAGAAAAATTCCCCCATGAGAGATCCTCAAGCCCCTTTGTCCTTGGGAAAACGTTGGGAGACACCCCTTTTCTACACCCTACACCTCAAGTCCTAGGCTCATCATGCCAATTTTCTATTTAGGTGTGGCACAAAAACAAGGCATAAAAATTTGGCTTACAAAATTTAGACATGGTCTTAAAGTGACCCTTATGAAAATCCATCGAGACTCCAATTCCCCCAAAACAAAGCATTCAATTTCACTTTTAAATTTATTTTTTAATTTATTTTATGAATGCAAAAACCAACAATTTACATGTAAAATCCATTAATGGAGCTTCCAATTTTCTCAATTTTAAAAACTCATAATTTTTGAAAATGAAAAGTGCCCTTTGACATCAAATATGAACAACTCATTTATATAATAAAATTCAAATTTTGAACATTTCTACAAAAATAACATTATGAGGGCACAAAATGACATTTTTTGAAAATTTCAAAATAAAATTTCAATCTACTTTAATTTTTTGAATTGAATCCTACAAGGTAAGTTCTTTGCTCCCTTAAGGGTGAGAATTTCATCCAAAACAAGAAATAGATCAATAAATGGAGAGGGGAAGAATATTACCTCGAATTTGAATGCAAATAAAACACAAGAAAACTTGTAATTTACCAATTTGGAGGAGTGAAGATCACACACAAGCACAATCCATTTCCTAACCAAATCCATCCATATCCAAAGCCACTCCAATTCCAAATCCACCCAATTTTCCCCAAAAATCCATTTTTCAAAAGAGAGTTTTTGGAGTAAAATTTTCTTCACAAAGAATAATGAATTAAAAAAAGACTTTTATTTCCTTTTTTAATCCTTTTTCTATTTTCTATTTTCTAATTCTTTATTTTATTTCTTATTTCTCAAATTTTTGATTTAAATAAAATAGACACAACACTAATTCCTTTTCAATATTTTTAATAAAATTATCAAGTCGAATATTTACACATTCCCAACCAAAGGATTTTTTTATTTTTATTTTTAAATGTAAAAAACTTAACTTTATTTTTTATTTTTACCATTTTTTCCAAAAACATGAAATTTATTTTGGTAAATGATAAATCAATCATTTCATTTCTTAAATTTTCATTTACAAAAATGAGGAAATTAAACTGACAATTATCAATAACTCATAACATAGATGGAATTTGAAATCACATTTGATTCAAATACAAGTTAATATGGGTAAATCACAACACATATTGTACTTGAATTGAGTATGATCGGGTATAGCAATGGAAAGCTCCAATTTGACATCTCTAAATATAACCATCGTTGGAGAATAACTTAGGCATGTGTATTCCGATGGAGAAATAACCATGTACCTCTAACCACTCAACACATATGTCAAGTGTACCTTATCAATACATATATAATCGAAGAACATAAAAATCATTCAATCAATTCAATATCATATAAAACATATAAATCAATGAATTCAATGACCTAGAATAATGATAACATTTAATCAAAACATGAATAATATTTTGCACATCTATGAACTAAAGCATTCGAATAAACCAGGAACACAAACATACATATCACAAACAACCAACATGTCAAGGAACCACATCTCGAAACATGTGTGTGATCCAAACACACCATGTAGAGGAAGAATTGAAGCTAGAACCAAAACTCATAATAAAAATAATGAAGTTGAACCATTGATAAACACCCAAAGCAACAAGCACAATCATGACCTATGCATCCCCTACTACATAGTCGAAAAAAAATATCAAGATCATCTCAAGGTAGCAAACATGAGGGCATTATAACAACCATAAAAAAAATGGTCCAAGGTGAGGAAGAATTGACGTGTCTGTATAGGAGCGAATTTGCACCCCTTAGGAAACTCCCCTTTCACATACCCTCACCTTAGAAAATCAAATTTGAAGGCGAAATTTCTCATCACCCAACTTCCTTCCATCCACTTGGCATCTATCCTTTGTGTCAATGAGAGGATATTTATCGGGGATGAATGTGTGGCATGCAGACGTTTGTGAGGCGTACTATCATCCTTGACGGATTCCTACGTCTGAAGTTGGCAAAGGCGTTACACACCCGATTAGGGTCAAATTGTAACATCCGTTTTTGACCAACCAACCCCAAAAATGGCAGATTCTTCCCATCCCACCTTCAAAAAAAATTATTCCTTCATTCATTTCATCTCTTCAAGATCTCTACACACATTCTTGAGCATCTAATTCACTCTCAATTAGCATTCAAGCATCCCACTTTTGAGCATTGTAGTAGCAACAAAACTCCATCAACTCCACATTGCAACTGTGAAGCAAGCCATAGAAGCATGGGCTTGGAGCCTTGCGAGGCCTCCCTTTATCACAGTTGCAGTTGTGGTGACTTTGCCAAGTCCATATCTCCTCCATTGGCTAGTGAGCTTTTGGGTGGAGGTGGTAACGTTTCACTCCTCTCCTTTGTGATTTGATTGAGTAGCATAACACTATTTTGTAGTGCTTATTACTTTATTTCATTTATCGCATACTCTACTTCATTGATTTTTGGTTGTCCGTGGAGGTGGAAACACCAAAACGAGGGTCTGATTGAGGCAGGCCCCTATACAGCCCTAACAATTTTCCCTCTTTCTTGTGTGTAGAAGGACATACACATGGAGCTAGCTGGTGAACTAGCACTTCTGTGAGATCATCTTCATCACCCTAGTTCTTATTTGTTTGATTTATCATTTTAGTATCTATTTCCTATACTTTCTTATTTTATTTTTACCATCTAGATTAACCAGCTAGGTTGTTAGTAAGTTTTTCGGTAGTTTCTGTTGTGTTTACTGTTGTCTAACCGTACGGATTCCAACACACCTGAGAGATACTAGGGTGTCATGTTGTCATCCTAGAACTGCGCTATCATCCCAGAACTACACTGTCATCCTTAGATAGAGAGTTTTCTGAGACACAGTACTGACTCCAAAAACCAACTCGCCTAGCCTAAACTTGAACTCAGGTTTGAAGAGTGACAAAAGTACTACACAGTGCTCTTCATTCTCAATCCTCATCCCTTTAGAGTGAGGTAAGCTAGGGTAGCCCTTCGCTCTCAGCTCTTCGTGACCTCGAGCCTTGGTGTGGTTGGTCCCCATCTCTTACATTTTTGGTGAACCTGACGTGAACCGAAAAACTAGGAATTTATTTACCCCAACATGGTGGGGTCATAAATTTTGACTTGGTGCTCGGAATTCAGAACCATTTGCATCGTTGGAAAGGTCTCCAATAGGACTAGTTTAATCCCTAAAATACTATGCCTTCGACAACAAAATTTTAGGGACTGACGCAAGTTTGGACCCCAAATTCTACTCCAAAGACCTCTGAAAATGCAAATACTAGAACCTAGAAAATAATAAAAAAATCCTTCTTAGTTTTGTCATCAGCCGATTTGTTTATTCATTATTTATCATCTTTAACTTAATATTTTCAAAATGAGTTTAATATCTTCTTTTATTAGTTCAACTTCTAATTTGATTTGAAGTGTTAGCAATGTTCCATTCCATGCATGTGATGGTGACTTAGCTTTGCCTATGTCACTTGATATCTTTGATCTTTCTCATGAAATTCCTCTTGCTTTGAGGGATATTTTTTTGCAAGAAGATGAAATCGTGATACCTTTCTTGACATTACTCTACCTTCCCTTCATTCCAATACACTCTCTTTTAGAGATGATGCATTTGTGAAACCTACCCTTCATTCCAATGCACTCTCTTCTAGAGATAATGCATTAGTGAATGATGAATATTTTCTCTATTCCAATGCACTCTCTTCTAGAGATGATGCATTAGCGAATGATGAATCTCCTTCCATATTCGATCCTCCTTGGATCAATGTTGAGAATATGTCTTCAAATAATTATTCCACTAGTTGTGATGAGTTTGTAAATATAATCTGTCTTTGATGCCCCTTAAAGGCCTAAGAGACCTGTTATTTATTTGACTCCAGCTAGCCCTTATCCTGAAAGGATTTTTTATATTGATGGTGTTACATTTGGTAGTGATTCTCCTAATCTTTCTATGGCTCCCTCTTATAGAGCGGCAGCACATACTGATGAGAATAGAATGAATAAACAACCAAGCCTTCTTCAAGCTCCTAAACTTGCAAGTAAAGCACCTGGTGATTATGATCTTGTCGAGAAACTCCGCGTTACTCCAACCAAGATCTCACTATGGTACTTGCTTCAATCTACTCCGGTTTATCAAGGTATGCTTCAGGAATCCTTACAGAAGATCCTCTTGCCTACCTCCGCTAGGCCAATAGATAATGCATTGATGGCTCATATTCATGTAGATTCACCGAATATCACATTCTATCTGCAAGAACTTCCACCCTGAGATGTACAGAAACAAGAAGATCCTTTAATGATTATAGTTAATATTAATAATATCAGAATTAGACATACTCTCATTGATATCAATTTAGTGCTCAATGTATGTAGCATTGATCTATTGCCTAATATTAGTATTACTTCATCTTCTCTTAATGCACACCTCGCAAGCATAATTTGGGTCTTGGTTTTTCGAATGAACAATCTGAGTAGAAACCATGGTTGATTATTGACATGATGTTCACTCAATCTCATTCTTGTGGATTGGTCCATCCTCTTTGTCTTCTATCTTTCTATCTTCTTCTTGTGAGCAGTCAAACTTTTCTCCACAAGAGAAAGGGTTTCTTCTTGCTCCTCATCCTTTGTTTGAGCAAGAGCGTATGTTGTTGAGGATTCTCAAAGCCCACTTAATTACTCTTTCTCCTCCTACATGTAAGAAATTTCATAAAGATGATAAAGAAAAACACTCTTTTTTTACATACCATCGAGTGCCTAGTCATTCCACTAGTGAATGTAAGGCCTTGAAGGATAAAATACAACAACTTCTTGATTCATGTGTCATCACTCATTTATTTGGTGATGCACCTACCTCTTCTTCAAATGACAAGTGCTATTGAGGTCTACCTCTATCTTGCATGGTTCTCCTCCCCTATATGTTGGGAGTAGTGATAACTTGTTCTAGAGATGTGTGTCCTTAAGGACCCCCTCTCTTATCCCTATCTTTCAATTGGTGTGTTCTTTTGAATGGGTCGCTTTGTGTCTTGAAGGGTTCCCTATTGAAGGAACCACCTTTGAAATTTTCTCCTTCGAATAAAATCATTTGTGTCTAGCTTGGGGGCAACTTGACTAGACCTCACCTTTTAAATAGTGCATCCCTTGAGTCAACCCCTTATCTTTTAAGGGTTCCCGAGGGACCTCTTTGGAATCTTTCAAATTATGGACTATCTATGTGACTATCTACCTGCTTGCCTACATGGTTCTTTGTCTTCCAACATGTTTTATCTATGGATTAACATGTAACTTCACAGGTGCACCTATGAAGTATCTTTTTGACTCTACAAAGTCCCCTTACATCTCTAGGTTTCCTCTATGTGAGAGATTTTGGAGGATTCCTCCTCGTAGATCTGTGAGCCTATGAGGCACTCACATCTCTAGGCTTCCTCCATGTGAGAGATCTTGGTGTCACCTTCTTGCAAATCTTCAAGCATGTAAGGTGCTTACTTCACAGTGCTTCCTTCATGTGAGAGATCTTTGGGGTTGCCTCCTTGCAGGTCTGCAAGCCTGCGAGATGCTTTCATCTTGTGGGATTTATCCATCATTGGTCTAAGGGCCTTCGATGTACTTTGTGCAACTTCATAGTTCTATGGGGCTATGGAGTCTTTTGTTCAAAGCTCCTCAAGGAGAGCACCTATGGAGTCCTTTGCCTATTTTGTGCTTTCATGCTCGCCATATCGTGGTCTACTTGCTTGATAGTTCAGGTATAAATTTCTAACCATACTAACTATTTGATCTACTTTACCAAAGCACTCACCAGTATTCGTGCTTGTTAAAGTGGGGGAAAAATGTATAGGAGCAAATTTGCACCCCTTAGGAAAATTCCCCTTTCACATACCCTCACCTTAGAAAATCAAATCTAAAGGCAAAATTCCTCATCACCCAACTTCCTTCCATCCACTTGGCATCTGTCCTTTGTGTCGGTGAGAGAATATTTGTCGGGGTAAAATACACGGCACGCAGATGTCTGTGCAGTGCGCTGTCATCCCTAACGGATTCCTACGTCTGAAGTTGGTAGAGGTGTTACACACCCGATTAGGGTTGAATTGTAACATCCCTCTTCAATCAACCGACCCCGAAAATTGCAGATTCTTCCCATCCCA
>CM021102.1:523344105-523357701 GCA_007115665.2 Sequoiadendron giganteum
ACAATGAAATATATGATCATAACCCAATAATAGGTGGAAGTTGTGGCATGTTATGTTAGATGATATGATAGAAAAGATATATGGGAGTGGGGAAACTCTGGTAAGTAAAGAATCCTCATTTTATTAGTGAAGATGGTAATGAGAGTTAAGAAATAAGGATATAATGATATCAATTGGAAGGTATACGAAGTTGATGATTGCATTCTAGTGATATATGGTATCATTGATAGATAATAGCTTTAGGAAAGTGAGAAAAGTTGAAAGAATAAAAGTAAAGGAATAGGTTGAAAAGAAGAATGTGAAGTTGAGGAAGAGGTGTGTCTCTAGTGAGGAAATGGTTATCAATTTTATGGCATATAAAGAAAGAAATAAAAAACCTTGAGTTGTGTTATTGGATGGTGAGGGTCTAAGATATTGCTAAGGATATGGATGAAGCACAATATGTTGGGAATTTTTCAATTATGATAAATCTCTTTCTTGACCCAAGGCACATGCGAGGGTGGGGGAGTTTTTTTGATGTGGCTTTGAAAAATAGGTGTGTTTCATTTTTGTCTAATGTGGTCAATTCTTACCTATTACATGACAATATAGAAGATGTGGTTCATCAATCTCAGGTAAAATTTGCATGCCTTCTTGATCACTTGCATGTTGCTAAGAAGAGGAAACAATTTTTGTAGCGCATTATGGAGGAGATAGTGAAAGGTTTGAAGGTGACTTTGGCTGTGGAGGTAATTTTGGCCTTCTTAGAGTGTTGTGACATTAATGGTTTAGAAGATGTGGTGATGGAAGCCTTGCATGGTAAGGTGGTCTCTTATGATAAATGTAAAGGTTTTGTGGAGGGGTACTAAGAAATAGTATAATTTCCCTAGCGCCCATTGCAAGACTTTGAAAAAAACTTGAGTTCTTTGTTCAATTTTGTGGGGGGGATGCTTTTTTTATAGTAAGGGTTTGCAATGTTATTTTGCTATGGTTAGTTTGGTTTGTTCTATTTATGGTTTATTTTGTAATCGGGGCATTATAATGGTATAAAGTTATAGGGTCAAGGTTTTCTTCTATAATGTTGTAGGCTTATCTTGGTTGTTATGGTCAACCTATCATCAGTTTGATAGAAAATTTTATGGTTTTTAATTGGTTAATGTTTGTGGACCAAGTCATTGTGATGATGCCAAAATCTAGGGTTGTTACTCTTTTTTATTCTTGAACTACTAGGCCTTCTAGGTTTTTATATATATATATATATACATGTATGATCATGTTAATGTTAAGTAACAATATTTTTTTCTTGGGTGATGCTTTGTTAAGATCCTTGAAATCACTACAAATTCATACAAGACCACTAGGTTTTATAGAAAGTACTATATCAGATATCCATGGTAAGTAATCAATTGATTATTTAAAACCTACTTTTAATATCTTCTCAAGTTCCTCCACCATTAAAAAAAATTAGGTGCATCTTGTGAATCTCTTTCTTGGCAAGTTTTGCATTAGGCTCTAGAAAAATATTATTCATTAACTATGTGATTAGATATGCCCAACATGTCTTAATATGAGCAAGTGAACACATCACTTCAATTTTTGAGTAAAGTCATGAATATTATGTTGTCCATTAAAATTTGATTACTAAATTTTCCATTTTTAAGACCTTTTATTTATATTTTATATCCATCTTGATACTTAGAGTGCCCCCTACTATTAGCATGCTACTTTCCTCTATGAATGGTTGGTGGGTAAAGTGTTAATACTATTGCTCAATGAAGAAGCATCTTCCCCAAAGTATTAAGAAACCTTAAAGACATATTTTAAGCCTTTATCATGATGAAACATAGACAATTAATCATTAGAAAATTGATTTTAGTAGAGGAATGGTATCGAAACAACCTTCGTAGACCCATTCGAGATAAACTAGTTATAGGTTTGCATCACTACTTGTGGCACATGAATCTTAAATTCCTCTAGTGTTGTTCATCTTTATAGGTAATTTGATTTGTTTGATTATGACATGTTTAAATCCAAATCTTCTTATCTTATACCCAAAATTTTAGGGGATGGCATATCCTTTATCAGACTAGTGGCCAATTTATATGAAGGCAAGATACATTTATATCGATGGCTAGTTGTCTATCTAGGAGAAATATTAATCAGTATAATATGTATTCAATTAAGAATCCAAAGGTGATTTATTATATGTATCAAGATCTTCAATTAAAGTGGGGTGGAATAATCCATGTGTTTGGTTTTAAGCTTTGTTCTATCCTATGATGTGAAGTTAAGAGAACCGTATTTTTTCTTCCAATTGGCATAATGTGTAGGTGGTCAAGAGAAGTTATTAATGGTTCCATAGTCATATTCAAGTAGGTTCGAGATATTATGGTTCAATCCTTTTCAATGATATGGGAAAATTTGAATGGGTTTTCATTAGTTGCAATTACACATCTTTTTTTTTTTTTTGATGAATAGGTAGCTATCTATCTTAAATTAACGATAAGAGTACATATTCAAAAAAAAATGGCGGGTGGTAGAAAGGCACACCTCACAAGTCACATGGGAAATGCCCAAAAATCACCAAAAATCAAGTCACATGGGCCCAACCCAGAAGTCCAAGAGCATAAAATATGAAAACAATAAATAGGCCATTATGCTGCCAAAGCAGTGCCAGCAGAGTTGGGAGGGTCTCTTTCATCCATATTCTTCCCCCATACATCAACGAGGTTTGGAGTGACGTCAGGAGGAGCAACCGAACCACCATCATCATCTTTCTTTTCTTTATCTTCTTCCTCCCGTCAAGGTGAGATTGCAATCGCCAAACACAAAAAAAAATTACCACTATATGGCCACCCAAAACAAGAGGCAGGTGAAGTATCAAAGGGCCAATTGGAACCACCACCACCGCTCCCCGAAGCACCACTAGAAGGCCATCCCTGACCACCCCACAACGGAAGAGAACGAGCATGCCAAGGAGGGCAAGAGCCCCGCCGAGCAGGAGGCTGAGAGCGGGGACGCACAAAGCCACTTCGTTGCCGACCACAAGAAGGTGACCGATCGCGGGAGGAGGAGGGTGAGTCGGGGACCCGAGCCACAGTGCATGGGGCATTGCCTGAGTGGTCCAACAACACTTGGAGGTGAGCAACCTTATTTTCTTGCACATGTATCTGTAAAAGCACATTAGAACAAATAAGCGCTTTAGCATAGAGAGAAACATTAAAATCCATTTGAGAATGAGCAAATATGCAGGTATTTCTGTCTTTCCATACATTGAAGAGAATTTCAGAGTTATGCAGGTATTTCTGTCTTTCCATACATTGAAGAGAATTTCCACTCTGAAAGTGCTCCAAAGCTGGGTACCTAGCAGGAATCCTAGGCGGATCCCCTAGCAAAACCATATTCCAAGAAAAATTTTCCAGCCGAAAGAAGTCATGAATCCAAGTCCAAAGCTGCTGAGCTCTAGGACAAAACTAGAAAAGATGCTTAAAGCTTTCAGGTTGCCCATAAAAAGGGCAGCAAGGGTCACAGACCCCCAAGTGAACAAGTTGAGAACCCACAGGCAAGCCTTGGAAAATAATACACCAAGCAAAGTGGGCCAGCTTTGGATTAACACTTGCAGACCAAGTGGCAGCAAATCTTTTAAGCCAAACATGAGCAGAAGAGTGAAGTAGCCACCTCTGGTTAAAAGTGTAGATCATAGGAAAATGTGATGAAAGCCACTTGTAACCAAGCCTCGGCTTGTAGCTCTTGATAGGAGTATCTGGAAACCACTTCCAGTCTTTCCACCAAGGTTTGTTCCCACGAATGCCAACTTTATGAAGCATTTCTGCTAGAATGGCACTCATCAAACCGTCAAAAGTAGCACGGTACTAGTTTTGAAGTCTGTACCGGGCCTTAAAAGTATCCCACTGCATAATATGCATAGAGGGTCGGTGAAAGAACTATTGTAGGGTCTGAATGCCTTTTTGTGAAATCTGAGCACTTTAAGCCAAGGCGATTTAGCCAAAGGCTGACCATTATGCTCAAAAAGAGGAGACCACCAAATATTTTGCTAATTGAGTGAAAGCCCATCATGAAATCCAACATCGGCCCATCGGAGCCAAGGCTTAACAGCCTCCCAAGCACATCAAATTCTTTTGGCCACAAAAGTTCTAACAATTTGAATAGGCTCCTTCATAACCAGAAGGGTATGAAAGCTTATTCCTTTCTAGGCGAGTCTGTGAGTAGGAAATCTAAAATGAATACAATGCCTGAGAAGAATCTTGCAGGATTTATCTTCGGTGAGGGCCCAAATAATCTACTTGATACAAAGAGAATTCCCTTACCGTTGAGTGGAGAGCAGCCCAAGTCCTCCAGAATCTTTGGGGAGGTAACAAAACTCCCAAGCAACATGATGGAAACCCTTGTGGGTTTTAGAGGAGGCCCATAGAAAATCTTGGAGCAGTTTTTCAAGCCTGCCATAGGGAGCTTTAGAGGGAGCCCAACAAGAGGAGTAATAAACATGAGTGGCCGCCAAAAATTTAGAGCACACTTGGAATTTTCCAGCTAGAGAAAGAGGCTTGGTAATCCAATAAGCAAGTTTTTTCTCGACCCTAGAGAGCACAACTTGCCAAAGCTCTATAGGAGAAGCCTGGAAAGCAAAAGGGATGCCTAGGAAATAAAATATCTCTCCGTGCCCTATCCACCTCCAATTATAATTTTGAAGCCATGCAGGATTGGGTAACATAGATTTCCTGTAGCATAAGGTCTTGTTGCATTGGATGGCAGAGCCGAAGGCCAAACAAAACATGTTGAGACAATCAAGGGTAGCAGTGATTGATTCTTCTTCCTCCACGAGAGTGAGAAAGGAATCATCTGCAAAGTGGCCATTAACAAGTGCGCTTGAGAGTTAGGGAGAAAAATCCCTTTGACACACTGCTGAGAAACTGCATGGGCCAGAAGGTAGCCAAAACTCTCAGCCGCAAGCACATAGAATGAGGGGGCAAGAGGACACCCCTGCCAGATGGAACGAAAAAGACCAAAAGCAAAGGATTGGTGGCAATTAATGGTGATGCAAGTTGAGGCATCAACAAAACTCATACGAACAGACTGAATGAAATTGGGCCCAAACCGCAAAGGTTACAACATTGCAAGAATGAAAGGCCATTCAATGCGGTCATAGGCTTTGGCAAAATCAATTTTGATGAATACTGCTTTTTGGTTTGAGTGTCGGGCCCATTCCATACCTTCCCAAACAATAATAATATTATCTAGAATGAACCTGGATTTGATGAATCCAATTTTCTCTGGGCACAAAATCTGAGGCAAGAGATGGCGGATTTTCAAAGCTAGATCCTTAGCAATGATTTTGCAAGAGACATTGAGAAGCGTGATGGACCTCCAGTTGCAAATGTCCTCCAGATCCCTAGGCTTAGGTATGAACTTTATATTTCCTTTTTTAATTATAATACTTAGAGAGTTGGTATGAAAATCCTCAAGGTAAACATTATGCAAATCTTGCCTAACACAATCCCAAAGGGCTTTGTACAATTCACAAGGGAAGCCATCTATCCCAGGGGCCTTGTCATTGGCCATAGAAAAAATAGCTTCTTTAAGATCATCAATTGTCAACAATTGATCACACAATTTTTTTTGGGCTGAAGAAATCCTATGTGGCACGATAGCAAGGCAGTCTTGAAGGGCTTGCTATCGCACAAGCATGGAATCCTGCGTACTGAAAACCTGCTCATAATGGTGCACAAAGGCTTGGAGAATGTCAGGGAGCTCATAGAGCACCTGAGTGTCTTCCTTGATTTTTTTGATACCTGGGGATATATGACTGGCACGAAGTGCCAAAAAAAATTTCTTGGAGGCACAATCACCGATCTTAAGCCAATGCAGTCAAGCTTTGATTTGCACTCCTGTGGTAGTGTAATTATCAACCACTTGATTTTTGTTCCTTAAATCTGCCGCCCTGACCTGAAGTGACTGGGAAAAAGGGTTGGTCACCAGAGCCTCCATAGAAGAGCGCAAGTCAGCACTGGTCACTTCAAAATATCACTGGCGAAAAATGGCCATCTAGCGCCCATAAATGCGCAAAAATCGAGTTGTACGAATGATGGCATCATTGCACCAGGTAATCCAGTCTCTTTGGCTAGCTAGTCTGCACTCCAAATTCCACATTCGACGAATGTGGGCCAGAGTGGGCTTGTCATAGAGCAAAGGCATGTTAAAAAAGAATTGAGTTTTACACATGCAAGGTTGACAAGACACCCATTCAATGCGAAAATAAATTGGGAAGTGATCGGATAGAGTCACATCCACTAGCGGCTTCACTGGTAAGGCAAAGTTGTTAAAAGAAAAAAAAGATTGAGCCAAGATCATGGCACAATCAAGGCACTTAAATACCATATTAGAACTAGCCTTGTAATTACACCAAGTGTGCTATAGGGAATGAAAATGGTGGCAACCAATATTGGGATAAAAAATCCCCAATTTATTATGCATGTAAAACCACGCCTCTTGTTTGCTAGCTTCCCAATGGAAGGGCAAGGTTCCATCTTTGTCATATGCCACCTCGACCATATTAAAATCCCCATAGAGTAACCGGGTGGCAACTGGTAAAGAATCAAAAATCTAGCACCAAAGCAAAGAGCACTCCACAACATCATTAGAGGCATAAACATTAATAATCCCAAAGGAATGATTATCAATGTTAAGGAGAATCCAAACTATCCGATGAGAAGGATCAGTCCCATGATCCACAACACAAGTATGCAAATGTGGGGACCAAAGGGTGAAGGCTCCACCACTTCCAACCTCATGCAGAGTGCAAAACATAGTATTGGTTGGCCAAATAGAATGACAAGCCGAAGCAAGCAAGAACCCATAAATTTTAACTTCATGGAGACAAAGCACTTCAATACCAGAATACTTCTGTAAAACATCTCTAATAGAATACTTTCTGGAGAGGTCAGTTAGACCTCGAACATTCCATGAGAGGAAATTCATGGATGAAACTCTTCCATATTTTTAGAACCCGGTTCCTCCTCATTCAGGGAAGAGAAACTATTCTTCAAGAAATCCTGTGGAACTGAACCAATCTGAATAGGGGGTGAAAACCTTAACTTTTCTGGCATATATTCTCCTTCTTCAAGTGGTGGAGACGGACTGCGAGATTGCCTTTGAGCTCCCGACATGGGAGGGATACTCAGCTGAGCATACATAACAACCACAGGCTAAGGCATCGCCTTTGACCTAGGCTACACCAAAACATTAGCAGCTCTAGAAGGAGCATCTGTCCCCTTCTCTGAAGGGTTTGAAACAACTTTTGGTGGTTCAGAGGCCTTGGAGGCCGACCTAGAACCAATTGACTTATTTTTCTGATTTGTAGCCGTGGTCCACTTTGTTTCAACCTTAGTAGAAGGCTCCATCTAATGAGGCTTTTCAACATCTCATGATGGGGATAGTGTATGAGGCAATGCCAAAGGGCAGTCCTTGATCTTGTGGTCAGCTGACTGGCACCAATAGCACGTGTTAGGCAAATTGAAATACGTGACTTTTTGGGTGTGCCTAATAGCTCCTATTTGAATATCCATAGACTCTTTCAAATCCTTGGATAGGTCCACCTCCACACAGACCCGCTTCTGTGGCTGGGCCTGAAAAAACCTATTTGGTTCTATACAAATAACCCTCCCCAAAGAGGAAACAATGTGATTCAAAAAAGGCACACAAGACAAAGGCAAACCAGGGAACTCAATCCAAACTAGGACCCACATTTTGGTGTCATCTGAGACAGCCAAATCTCGATTCCATGCTTGGAAAACTAGCAAGGATGACCTAACATACCAGGGACCATGGCCTAAAATAGCCTGGACATGATTGACTTCCATGAAACGGAATAGAAAAAAACCCTTGGTCAAGTTTTGGACCATATCAAGGTGGACCCCATGAGGGACCCAAGCCTTGCTAACCCATTCTTAGAGCACACTTTCAGGGGGAGTCCTCCCAACAAAGTAACCCACAAGGGTGTGTTGTTCAAGCCATTAGCAAACATAATCAAAATTTGGTAAAGAAAAAATCACATTAGTTGGGGAATCAAATTTCTTACCTCGTGAAAGACTTTCAGAACAAATTTCTAAGGATGTTTGTTCGAAGGAGCAGCCATTGAACTGTGCTGACAAACTGTTAACACCGACATGAATTGTTGGGTTAGAGTTTGTTGAAGGCATAATAAACCCCTAAAACCATAGTAAATGCAGTCATACTCAATGAGGGAGGATTTTTCCTACGCAATAGGCGCAATATGACGCAAGAGGGGCCAAGGATGATCGCAAAAAATAAAAAACCCTAGCAGAGCTCATCAACCAAACTCACTTTTTCTGTTTACTTTTTTTATTTTCCCCCACATCTCTTTCTTATGAATGTACTCAATTACAATATTTTTTTGATGGAACGACACTCATATTATGAATCTAAGGATTCCCTAAAAGGATGTACACTAAATTTTTGGGCATCACATGGAACATCATACTAAGCGAAATAGGTGCAAAAGAGATAGGTAAAGTGATAAAGCCAATAGATTTTTGTATTACATTTTCAAACCCCTTAATGATTACCTTGGATTTGGAGGGATAAGAGTAGTTAATTTGAAGTACTAATAGAAAATTCTTACCACAAATATTCAATCTAGATCTATTGTCTGCTAAAGAATTTTTAACCCTAATGTATTCATACCTAATCATAATGTACAATGGGTTAGTGCTTGAAACTATACCCCACAATCTTGGAGAATGCGCTCAAGACCTAAACTTGGGGACATGTTAGTTTAGACTAACAAGGCAAGACTCATGACTAGAGTGTAAGCAATTATGGGCTAATTACAAGAGTGGATAACTCTTCTACACATACAAATTTATAGAGAAAAGGAGGGTATCCCTGGAGATTTTTATAGGACAATAAAAGTAAAATGAATACTATTATTGGTCACATATCTTAGCCACACCCTCTACACAATTATATCCCAAATATTTGTCACTAAATGCCCTTTATACTAGCTTAGTAATCTTATAAAATTAAAAATATCTCAACATTTGGTATATGTTATATATGCAATTAAAATGTAAATAGGACTTATATCCCCAAATGTGACTTTATTCACAATATAATGCTCCACAAATAACCCTTAAAACCTAGAAATACATAACCCTATAAAGATAGCTAATAAGTAAAGAATCTCAAAATACATGGCAAAGGTAAGTGGTATTGGATTATGTAGACTACGAGGAAGTTAACTAAACTAATCCTATGAAGAACATATATTGTATTTGAAAGATCAAAGAACCAAATGCTAAAAGGATAATTGCCTTAGTCCATTGGTGACATAGTTGAGATTTAAAAACAGGCACAAATACACATGCAAATCTAAGCCTAACAACAAGATGTGAATCAACATAAAATAAAGAACTAGAAATGCTTTTCAAAATCCTCTCACTCTGGCTATAATTTCATATAATCACAATTATGAAACCGAAAAAAAAAAACCTAGCCATATCTACTTTAACAATCAATAGCTAATCAAAGAAACCCTATTGATATTTTGAAAATGATCTTCAAAGAATTTGAAGAAGTTTTACATCTATTGCAACAATTAACTAATAAAAATAATAATTGTTATAACCTAATATTATTAGGGATTATACCCTTATAACTTTCACATATTTTTCTAAAATAAGGTTATAAAACCTTATGCTTATTATATGTTTTTTAAAGCATACACCATTTAATAATCTACTAAATCATTAGATTATTAATTATTTACAAACAGTAGTCTTGAATGGGTATGGCAATTAACCTTTCAAATATTTTAGCACCTCTCCTATATTTAAGGAGCTTCTCTCAATGATTATGTATATATTTGAGAGAATTTAGTGCACAAGAGGCTTTATTGGCCATGTGGAAGTGAGAAGTGGATTCCCCAAGTTCAATTTGTTAATTTACAAACAAGAATATGATTTTTGAATTGATGTTTTGTGGGATTTTTTCTAGAAATGGTTTTTCTCACATGGATTATTGTGTGTTGTATAATATTGTCTTAGTTATATTTTTTATTAACTCTTAATTTATATAATTTTGATTATCAATAATTACCATGGCTTAAATATATTAAAATTTCAACATGGTATCAAAGCCTACTTTAGGCTACAATAATGTTGTCTGAGAATAAAAATTATTATTAATTACTATTACAAAAGATCCTTGTATAGTAAAAAATATACTTTTATACAAATATATACTCAACATGTCAAGCACAACTTATGCGTTCCTATATTCTTTTCAGAAGAAAAATAGATAAAGAACATAGACATACTTTATCTCTCATGTTTAATTTTGGTCATGTTCTATGAGGGATACATTTAAGTCCAAATAAAATAAGAAAAATAAATTTATAAATCAAATATATAAATATTTATTTTTATAAAACCTTGTCACATGAATGAATGGGTCCATTATGGGATGTCACACCCATAGGGTGCCCTCACATTGTTAAGAGCATCTCCCATTCTTCAAACCCTAGAATGCCCAATACCATTGGAGTGAATCATCCCATGCAATAGATAGTTCTACATCTCCAAATTCTTCTACATTGTGTTATGTTGTTATTTCCTCTCTAAGCAAGTATGATAAATTAATACCTCCATTTTAATATCAAATGGTGGCTCCACCTTGCAAAAAAGGAAACCCCACAACTACACCATAATAAAATACACTATAACAAAACAAACAAATTAAATGGAATAAACTTAAAATATTTTTACACATAGTTGTAGCATCATTATCATTTCTATTTTTAATGCATATGAAACTCCATCCCTTCATGCTATCTACTTATTTGCATAATCCAAATCAACATAATTGTTAAGTTTATATATAGAAAGGTAAAACCAAAAAAAAATCTTTCAAACATAAAAATACTTAATATAAAAACCGAAATTTTCTTTAATAAAGAGTTGTAACCTATATAAGCCCCATTGACCTAGATCAAGGAGTCAAAGAGAGCATCAATATCTTTATTTTTTAATATTCCACAAGGTTTTATTTAAATCTTGAGTGGTCCATATTCCCCACCAATATGGGTATGAATATTATAATCAAGAATAAATCACCATAAAATGCCTTTTTTTAGGAATATGGATATAAATAAAACATCTCGAAATTTGTAGTTATAGTAAAGAAACATAATTAAGACTACTCAAACATTTCAGCATACCTCCTTTTTCCAATCTTCCACACTAATTTGAGCAAATGAACGCTAAAAGAAATAAAATTATAGATAAGAAAAGCCCATTAACATCAAATGTGTTAGGTCAGCTTCATATAAGACCTAAAAGTAAAACCCTTCATCTGTGTATCCACATCTCAACATGTGGACCTCGAAACTTGATACCATTTGGAATTCAAGCTCTACTAAATCTGGAAACTTATCTTCAACACCACAAGGCCAAAAACTCATTCACGGAGAAGTGTGAAATCTCCCACACAAACACACTGTACAGAAAGCAGTTGTAATATGCCAAGCCAAACTCTGTTACTCATATCTCTCAAACTGTTTGTCCAATCAAGATGAAATTTTGGATTTAGACACATCTAACATTCACAAAATTAATGTTGGAATCACATAATGATATCTTCATTTTCGGAGTGGTGTGGACCTAAAAACTAATGGACTGTAACACTAAACTGGCAGTTCTGATACTTAATTAGATTTCCACACAACTAATTTTTTCGGAACAATTCAACTTGCCCAAATGTCTTCCATAGAAACTCCAAAACCTGTTAGAATTAATTAAAATGATCCACAAAAATGTTGACATCACTGACAACACTGTAATACACCGTTGTATACAATCCATGCTCATGTTTCCAAACAACAACATCAATGAAAAACTTCAGCAATCTCTTCAAACTTCCAACAGGGGCAACCCATATAGAACTTGTTTTGATTCTTATATTTTGTCTATTTCTTGTATGGACTACCAAATCAAGAAACTCCACTCAAGAGTCACTCGATCTTGATATAATGTGAATTCTTTTGACCCTCCTTCTAGTGCCACTTTTGTTGACATGTATGTCACTCATGGTTAAATTATATAAATTTATAAAAAATCATATCTCTTGAAAGAAAGTTATATTCTATAACAAAATAAAATAGTCCCAATGCTTTAGTTGTTAGGTCTTGACATACAGGATCACTTAGAGGTTTTTGTGTATTGCTTAGAAAAAGGGAATTTATGGTTTGAGAGTCTAAGATAGGATCAAGTTTTGTAGAATTTCCATACACTATAAAAATCACATCCTCGCTAACATAGATTGAGAAAAAATCAAAATAATTTGTAAAGAATTTATATGCTCTAATCAAATTTCTAAAACAAAAATAAATAAGAGAAAAGTTTTAGGAATCTAATTTTCTAAAAGGCACAAATATACTCAAAGGTTGAAACTAAACATCATAACCAATTTGTATTTCATCATAATTATTCACAATTACAAATGACTAGGTGCAAACTATAAAGAAAAAATTCAAAATCACAAAAAATATCATATTATATGCAAAAAAATGGAACAATGTTATGATATTTTGAACAATATTGAAAGAATTTGCATGTCACTTCAGATATGTAAAATAATATATGACTTAATTGACATCAAAATCACAACTCTACAAGTGTACATGAACAAAATTTACTAGTTTAAGTGAGAAAAACATGAAAGAAGTAGATTAATGATAAATTTTCATCACTTGTCCCACAATTATCAACAATTCTCAATTCATTAAAATAAATGATCGATGGTATTTTTATTGAAAAAAGGTTCCAAAATCCATTACAATCTGTTAGAAATCTAAAATATATTGAATAACCCAAGAACTTTATAAGAGAAAATCAAAGCTACATAAACTCAAAAATTATAAAGAATGCACACTAGAACTTCGAGAGATTATGCGATGCCAATATGACAAAATTGCATTAAGAGAACCAAAGCTGAAAATATATAAAGAAAGATGCTTGAATGTATGAAAATAGAAGCTAGGTAGTGAGTTTATATAGAACTTAAGAGAGGAGGTAGGTGGAAAATCCAACCAATAGGAATCAACCACAAAAAGTGGAGATGAACAACCAAAAGTGGAGGATGCCACCAAAAGTTGATATGGACCACCAAAAATGGAGAGTGGTTCCACCCTTTAAGGAAGGGGACACCTCATCAGTTATCTCCTAGTTATTAAATAATAAACTCACTTTATTATCCTTGGCAAGCTTAATTAAGTGTAGGAAAAACCTAGGACTAAGGGAAAATAAATTTACCCACTAGGAAAATAAAAAACCTACACTAACACCCCCCTTAAGGACAACTTAGGAGGATGTAAAATATGATGGGTCCCAAAAAATGAGGCCATGTTAGGTACCCATGTACAAATGCAATGCAGAGAAATCTCTCACAATCGGAGAAAAGGAGAAAACCTAGTGGGATAAAACTCCTCCCCAAAAGAGAGATGAAAAAAGAAAAGAAGGACTAAGTAGCCCCCCCATGGATGACACCAACTGCACCCCAAGCAAAGCTTGCAAATGAAAGAAATTT